>JADBJO010004205.1:5000-10000 GCA_016801955.1 Conus betulinus | reverse complement strand
GAACACAGTATGGAGAAAAAACCGCGCTGTGACAAAAGAAGAAGTAGAAAGCTTTTCAATGATTAAAAAGAAAATTACAGGTGACAGAGTCACAAACGCAGGAAAGCAGTGGACGGCGGCAAGGAAGAATGAAAAAAAGTGTGTGTGTATGTGTGTGTGTGTGTGTGGGGGGGGGGATGATAATAATACTGATGATGATGATGATGATAAAAGATGACAGTAATGAGAAGAAGAAGAAGAAGAAGAATGAATGAATGAATGAATGAATGAAATAATGAATTAATGAATGAATGATGATAATCGATGCCCACAGTAACTTTATAAGATAATTACCGTATTAAGTGACCCCCAAAGTCGGCGGGGATTTTCGATGTCCATTTGGTGCCAAGTGTTTGTTTTCTAATCAATTAGCTAGGGACGTGTGTAAATGCTGATGGGTGGAAGAACGTAGCGAATGGAGAATTCAGGGTACTTGTGAACAGGGGGGTTGAGAAACAGCATGGACAAGGCATGGCCCGAAGGGGAATCCTTTGTTTTCATCCCTATATAAACTGAGGGAGAACAGCGTGTAGGGGAGGGGGAGAAGAACACCACGAGAGACAGAAGAACAGAGGAGAGAGGAGGAGAGAGTGAGCAGGACTGCATAGTGTCGAGAGAAACGTGGTCTGGGAGAGAGAAGAGACAGGGAAAGTCTTAGGGCTAAAGACAAGCTGGAAAAGTAGAAAATTAAGTTTGAAGCCCAGAGGTGGGTGAAGACAGACGGCCTGAATTTGAACCCAGAGGTGGGTGAAGGAGACGAAGAAAAATAGTTCTACGTCGAGATCCTAGAGAGACGACCACGAAGACCCAGTCCTGAAACCTGGAGCCAGTCAACCAAGGGCTTCACCATCAAACAGTGCTGAAGAAGAAGACGTGAAGAGACTTTTTCAAGAACTGTGGTGTGGTGTGAAAGCGTGGTTGTGTGTGTGAAAACCTGGCCAGGTAAGAAGTCACTTTATATTATACCCCGTGATTAGGAAGTATAGATCTTTTTATGTGTGATTTGTTCATTTTGTGTAATTGGATTTTTTTTCATGTTTGATTATAAGTAGCATAGAAATTGTAATTCTTGTGTTCAGTCGTGTTAGGAGAGAAACGAATGTGTGGCATCCCATTCCCAGAGAGAGAGGTGAATGGTTGTGGGTGCATGAGTGTGCATATGCATGTATGAGTGCAGAGATAACCTTGGTGTGTTAAGCCTGACTAATAATACATCAACTTAGTGCACTTAAACAATACCATCACGATTTCCCCCGTCCTGGACAACCTCAAAACTTTCGGACAGCTGGCCAGCGTGGGCAGTCCTGCAGTTCATGTCCTGGTAGGTGCACCGGATGAGGAGATGATCTTCTCGGGCAGGCCTCAAAACGTATATGGTGTATACATAGTGTTTTAGTGCAAAAATCTAATTGTGGCGTGTGGCCTTCTGTCAGTTTTAGTCTCTGCTCAATGCTGCGCTGTCCACAGCTCTGGCCCCGCCTACTCCCACACACACACACACACACACACACACACAGCCCAATCCACACATACACACACACACACACACACACACTCACACAGTGCCAGTGCCATCCAAAATCCAAACTGTGGCGTGTGGCCTGTATGACGCTGCTTCTGTTGTTGTGCATGGTTGGCCAGTGCCCCCCACCACCCCCCTCTCCCCTCCACATACACTCTTACCTCCCTTGCCTCAGGGCGCCCGACAAATCGGATGATCACGGCCTGTCTCGTTGACGCGCGGCGCGTGCTGCGCTCTCAGTCAGGCCACGGCCACCACAATGGTATGGTCCCTTTTTGACGCTGAATCGCGCTGGTTGGAAAAAATTGCTTCCCTTGCTAAGTGTCTTCCTTCAGTTCAACAACAATGGCGCTCGTTAATGCGGAGCCAGTGTTTGGTGTGACTGCCGCAGCAGTCTCGCGGGCGCACATTCTAGAAACTAACGGACACGTGGAAAACTATACACATGACAAAAAGCACTTTCCATTTCATGCATCAGCACCAAGTTGACACAGTTAAAAAGATAAATAAAAGATCGACATGTGAAGTGAAGAGCTGCTGCACACACTAACTCGCTACTTTGATGGTCTTCTTTCATTATTTCTTTTTCTTTCTCTTTTGTCCTAACAAGTGAACAGCCATTTCGGTTTCATTTTTACCTGTACTCAAGTTGGCAGAGGAGGGAGAGTAGCACTGCATCATAACATTTTCATAAACAAACAGTGCACCAAAGTTAACACCACTCACCCACACACGCTTGGCCACCATCCTATCTGTTCCTCTTTTCCTTCCTCCTCATTAACTTGGCCATCATTTTCTTGTCATCTTGCCGTGCATACCTTGTTCATTAGAAAGCTCTCACATAGAATGCATTAGTATGCCGTCAGTGTCGTCAGTATGGACTGAATCTCTGTCTGTGTCTGTCTGTCTGTCTGTCTGTCTCTCTCTCTCTCTCTCTCTCTCTCCTCTCTCTCTCTCTCTTCTCTCAGCATTAGTCACAGTCTCTCATCTGTCTTTTTTTTTTTTTTCTCTAAGTCTCTGTCTCTAACCTGTCTCTCCGTCTGCCTCTCTTTTCTATATATGACTTCTCTTTCTCTGTTTTCTCCTTCAGACATTCTTCCAGTCTCTCTCTCTCTGTCTCTCTCTCTCTCTTTTTTCCTCTCACCTCTCTCTCTCTCTCTCTCTCTCTCTCTCTCTCTCCTCTCCGTCTCTCTCTCTCTCTCTCCTCTCGTACTCTCTCTCTCCTCTCTCTCTCTCTCCTCTCTCTCTCTCTCTCTCTCTCTCTCTCTCCTCCTCATACTCTCTCCCCTCTCTCTCTCTCTCTCTCTCTCTCTCTCTCCTCTCTCTCTCTCTGTCTCTCTCTCCTTCCCTCTCTCTCTCTCTCTCTCTCTCTCTCTCTCTCTCTCTCTCTCTTCTCTCTCTCTCTCTCTCTGTTTCCTCATACTTGTATATGCTTTTTTCCTTTCCCCCATGGAGGAGTGTGGGTGCTGTCTTGTGCACCACAATTTTTATTAACAATGTTTTTGTCCAGAAAAACAACATGTAGAGTCTTCGAAATAAAAAAAAATGGAACATTACGAATGCCTGCACGTCCTTGGGGGGGGAGGTGGGGGGGGGGGGGGGGAGTAAGTCTCTCTCTCTCTCTCTCTCTCTCTCTCTCTCTCTCTCCTCCCCCCCTCTCTCTCCCTCACACACACACACACACACACAACACACACACACACACACACACACACACACGCACACACTCTCTCACACACACACACACTCACACACACACACACACACACACACACACACACACACACACACGTACACACACTTATACAGACAGATAAACACACACACACACGCTCATTCCGTTTCCCATCGACTGTAGTATTCATTCCATATTCTTCATTCCATTTCCATCGACTGTAGAACTGATTCCATTTCCTTCACATTGTATTTCTCATTCAATTTCTCATCGACTGTATTCTTCATTCCATTTCTCCTTGAAAGTAGTCTTCATTCCATTTCTCCTTGAAAGTAGCCTTCATTCCATTTCTCCTTGAAGGTAGTCTTCATTCCATTTCCTACCCACTGTATTCCTCATTCCAGTTCCCGTTGACTGTAGTCTTCATCCCGATTCTGTTGGACTGTAGTCTTTGTTCACTTCCGTTTCCAGTGGGCAGTAGTCTTTGTTTCATTTCATGCCAATAACTGTGACCGCATCCATGACAAGGGTGATCTCTCTCTCTCTCTCTCTCTCTCTCTCTTCTCTCTCTCTCTCTCTCTCTCTACTGACTTGCCAAACATCGATTCTTCGACGAGGGTGGGTGGAATCATGTGGCAGGGGAGGGGGTAAGAGGGAGCCTATGTCCGTGTGTCCATGCTGCCTCTGCAGGTCTCAGGTATCAGAGGTGTGGGATGGATACCCAGAAGGTGAGGTAATGTCATGATTAACCTGCGCCCATAATTATTCTTTCAGTCGGCACCGAAGTGTTGCGCACAAAAAGAAGAAGACGGGAGACAACTCTGGCAAGCTGTTCGCCATCAAGATTATGGAGAGAACCAAGAAGAAAAAGGTATTCCTGGCCCGGGGAGCTGAGGGCGCTGAGACAGCTGGCACGCAACCCCCTCATCATCCAGTGTCACGGCGCTTCTGTCACCCCGACACATGTCAATATCATCATAGGTAAAGACGGTTGTTGTAGTTTTGTTGTGTGTACTTGTTGTAATTGTTGTTGAAATATGCTGTCATCGTTGCCGTTGTTTTTCTTTTTGTTCTTCTTCTTCGTCTTCTTCTTCGTTGTCGCCTTCTTTCTCTTCTTGCATTGAACAGACTTGGTATTCATCTCTTTGTTGCTCCGTGTTCAACGGACCGTTTCATTGATCTGTGTTCTTTTGAGTTGGACAGACAGCTTCTTCGTGTTTGTGTCCCTGTATATATCTGTGCACTAGTTGAACAGACAGTTGAATTTCTATACGTATTCTTTCTCATTACCACAGACTATGCCCCAGGCCTGGGATCTGGTCCACGTGATAAATAAAAAGAGGGTCTGCCCTGTCACACGATTCTATCTGGCAGATATCACCCATGCCTATAACAAGGTGCACAGCGTACGTGGAACGTCTAGTGTGGTGTAGTAGTAGTGTTGTGTTGTCATAGTGTCGCCAGTGTGTGCGAGAGTTGCATTTTTCAACGTATTTCCATGCACGTCACACTTTTGGGTCTTCATACACTTCTGCTGTACTCATACCCATCAAAATAAGACATACGGAAATGCAGCACAGTCTGCGATACAAAAAGTTCGCTTTTTTTTTATATTCTCGTCATGGACAATCAGTAACAAATGATTCGTTTTACAATAAACTTCGTGCCTCTGAGATTATAAATCTTCTTGGTATCATTTCATTTCTCGGAAACATATACTCTACGCGTGCATGCACTTAGGCAGGTTTCTTATTTGTTATCATT
>JADBJO010004204.1:196698-208448 GCA_016801955.1 Conus betulinus | reverse complement strand
CCAGCACCATTAAAAAAAATATTCCAGACAGGCAACTAGATGGGTTACCTGTCTATTCCCACACTGCCACCCGTTGGAATAACACATTCAGATGGTCCGTGAAGGTACCAGTTTTGTTGTTGTTGTTCGATGCCAGCGACACTGAAATCTGTGAGGCTGAGTCTGATTGGTTTAGGAATGTAATATGCATTGTAATGGACAGAACTAATATTCGCCCGAGTCGCTGACGCTTTTTATCGCAAAAGGAAACCAAGCCGAAAACAGGCGTAAACTAAACCAAAATGTGCGTACTGAATCACACAAAGCCTCGGCTGAACTTTTGTTTTACAAATTACTGTTCGCACCGTTTTGTCGCATTTACATCGAGTTTGGTTTAGAAAAAGACATGCCAAATAGTTCTAAATCAAACTTCAAATTGGATTTCACACTCGTGCAATTAAACGTTTTGTAAACGCTTTAGTGGCGTGATTTCTGCGAGGGAGATCACAGAAGTGGTGCAAAAGGTGCATGGCTCACGAACCGACCGCATGTGATCCGACCTTCCCAATCATGGATTGACGTACTACGATTCATGTGGCGGCGTCTTTAGTCTTGCGAGGGCAACGTTCGAGGAGGCATCAATGACGAACGTCGATGGATAATATACCCACCAGGATTGCATGAAACAATGTAGTCGTGTCCGACGGAGGAGTAGATAGGCAGGTCATCTTCTGATGTGGGTCCTCATGTGGGAACGAAGACCAACTCTTGAGGCACAAAGTCTTGCACAGACGCTGTATGGAATGGAGTCCTGCAAGGATGAGCCCTGTCTTTTCCAATTCTCTTTTTCTGGATGGCAACTGCTCTGTTGCGCCCAAATGTCTTTGTCTTTGTGCTCTGTGTACACTCTTGCTTTCCACTGTCGCACAATGAAACAATACAGACTGGTATTCCGCTGGGAATGCACGTGACCAATGAAAGGTCTGTTTGGATGTTGTTAAGCATGACTCGTATATACATACATAGCAAGCATCTTCGGCAAAAAAAATCGGAAGAGCTCAGTTGTAGAGCGCCGGACTCGTAATCTTGGGATTGCGGGTTAGAATCTCAGCCGGGCCGTTTCGGTACTGGGGGATTTTTCCCTCGGAGTTAACATTGGTTCTGACTCGATGTCCCATACAGTCCTTCGAATGAGACTATAAACCGAGGTTCTGTGTGTGAACGCACGCATAACATCTTGCTCACACGTAAAATCCCATCACCAACTTTCGGAAGAGAAGGCCAGTTTGGCCCTTGGTGTGGATGACACGTTACACAGAGCATGCACCTTCCCCGAAGTTAGAGTATGGCTGCCTTAATGGCGGGATTAAGAGCAGTCCACACACACACAAAACTTCACTCCTTTATTGGGTAGATGGGATGAATCCTTGCCTTTCTATACAGGGGGTGTCCGCAGGAGTATCAGCTGCGTACGCAGAAGAAGAAGAAGAAGAAGAAGAAGAAAAGAAGAAGAAGAAGGAGTGAGTGACTTACAATCGACTGATTGACATGGGAAACGAACATTTAGCTTGCAGTAGCCAGCTGTTGTGTCATATCTGCCCAGGCAGCACTCGGAACTTGATCTCTACACCGAGGAATCGCGCTATACAAGTACTGTCAATGAACAGCATAATTATAGCAAAATGCACTGTCATTGATCGGCAGTTAGTCTGTTGAGATTTGTTGTCAAAGCTCAATAAAACGCAAGAAATAAGACCAACCACCCTGTGTTGCCCCCCCCCCCTCCCCCTCCCCCCATCGTCGCTCTGTCTGTCTGTCTGTCTGGCTCTGTCTCTGTCTCTGTCTCTCTCTCTCTCTTCTCTCTCTCTCTCTGTCTCTCTCTCTCTCTCTCAGGGCCGGGTGAAAAAAAGCATGTGCAGTTTGCTTATCTCATTAGTATCATGGTTAAATAATTCGTTCGTTCGTTCTCGTTCGTTCGTTTATTTCGTTCGCCCCCCCCCCCTATCTCCTCCCGCTCTCTCTCTCTCTCTCCCTCTCTCATCTCTCTCTCTCTCTCTCTCTCTCTCAAGAAATTCTTTTTTGTGGGAACTTTCTTTTTTTTTTTTCTTCTTTTCTTTTTCTGTATTGTTTGCCTTTAGCGCGATACGTGCGTCCGAATGTACACATGCTTGCCAGGAATGATGAATTCTCTGAACTGCTCGAAGCTAGTATCGTTTGTCCGCTTTATTTGCACAACAGTGTGAACCCAGCTGATGCCACGGGTTGTCATGGGACGGCAATGCATTATGGGATACGTGTTAGCATTACAGCCAATAGAGCCACGACCATCAGTCTTCGTTTTCTTCCTCCTCCCCCTCCTTCTTTCCACTGCTCCTGCTTCTTTTACTCATCCTTCTTTTCGTACTCCTTCTCCTTATCTCGTTCTACTTTCTCACCCTTCTCTTATTTCTTCGTCGTTCTCTCTCTCTCTCTCTCTCTCTCTCTCTCTCTCTCTCTCTCTCTCTCCTCTCTCTCTCTCTCTCTTCTTCTTCTTCTTCTTCTTCTTCTTCTTCTTCTTTCTTCTTCTTCTCTTCATACTTGCATTATTTTCTTCTCCTCTGCCTCCTTCTTTCTTTCATTCCTTCTCTTGCTCATGTTCCTCTTCCCTGCATTCCACACCATCTCAGTGCCCTTCTTCTTCTCTCCCTCTTTTCGCTTTCTGTTCCGCACTTCATCACTTCATCAGGCTTCCTATTCTTCCTGTTTCTCCTGCTTCCCGTGATCCTTCTGCTCCTCCTCTTTCCCTCTTCGTTCGCCTGTTTCTCCTCTTCCTTCTCCTTCTCTGTCTCTTCTCCTTTTCCTTCCATTTTTCTGCTCCTCTTGCTCATTTTTTTTGTTATACTCCTGCTCCTGTTTTTTTTGCTTCTCTTCTTCTTTCTTCTGCTCCTCTTTTTTTTTCTGCTCAACCTTCTTCTGCTTATTTGTCTGCTCCTCTTCCTTCTTCTCCTCACTTACGCTCCTTAGTTTTTGCTTCCACTTCTTCGTCTACTTCTCCTTCTTCAGCCTCGTCTCTTCTGGTTCTCCTGCCTTCTTCCCTGTTCCTGTCCCTGATCCTCAGACTTCTGTTTCCTCTCTTTCTGCATTCCCCCATCCCCCCCCCCCCCTACTTCCTCTGCTCCTCTCCCTTCTGCTCCTTCCTCTCCCGTCTACTTCTCCTCTCTTCTTCCTCTTGTCCCTTTTCATCTTCTGCTCCTCATTCCTATTATCTTTTCGTTCAGGCCTACCTTCTTTTGACCTTCTTCCTTCTTCTGCTTCTCCTCCTCCTACTTCTGCTGCTCTTTTAGTGCTCCTGCTCCTCTTGTACTTTTTTTGTTTCTCTTCTCCTCCTTCTCTTTTCTTTCTGTTCCTCTCCCTCGTCCCCTCTTTCCTTCAGCTCCTCCTTCGCTCCCCCTGCTCCTCTTTGTTTGCTTTGTTTCTCCTTAGTTCACTCTTCTTTCTCTTTATTTTCCTTAGTTTTCTGCTCGTTCTCCTTGCTGTCGTTTTCGTTTTGCTCCTTCCTTCTTTAATTCTTCTTCCTTCTGCTTCTCCTCCTTCTGCTTTTCTTCATGCTGATCTTTCTACTCCTTCTGCTGTTCCCTGCTTATGCTTCTCCTTTTCGCTCTGCTTCCCCTCCTTTTTTTCTTCTTTTTTTTTTTTTTTTTTTGCTTCTGGGCCTTCCTTTCCTTTTCTTTTCGCTCTCCTTCCTTCTTTTTGCTCCTTCTCCTTCTTCTCCCCTCTCCTACTGCCGTTCCTTTTTTCTTTTTGATCGTCATCCTGGATCTTCCCCTACAGCTTATTCCTCCTTCTGCTCCCTCCCTTCTTTTACTTCTCCTTCTGTTTCGCCTTATTCTGCTCTTTCTACTACTGATCTTTGTCCTTCTGCTCCTCCTTCTCCTTCTGCTCTCCCTCTGCTTTTCTTCCTTCTCGTCCTTCTTCTTCTGCCGCCGCGCAACCTCCTCCTTCTCTTCCCCACTTCTCTTCCTTTTTTCTCCTGCTTTTCCTTCGGCTCCTGCTCCTCCTATGTCTGCTCCGCCTGCTTCTGATGTTCGTTTGCGTTTTCATCTTTCTCCTTCTACTCCTCCCCTTTCTGATTCTCCTCCATCTGCTCCTCCTACTTCTCCCCTTTCGACTCCTGCTACTTCTGCTCCTCCTAGCCTGTTTTCTGCTGATCATCTTTCTACCCCCCCCCCCCCCACCCCCCCCCCCCCCACCCCCCCCCAAATCCCTTCCACTCATTTTATCTTTTTATTTTCTCCTGCTGTTTCTCCTCATTCTGTCCTGCTCTTGCTTCTCATTCCGTTTCTCTTCTTCCCTTTACTCCTTCTACTTCTTCTCCTTCCCCTCCTTCTTTTATACATTTTTCTGCCCCTTTCTTCTTTCTCTTTGTGCTTCTCACCTTGTTAGTGTTCCTCGGCCTTCCTTCTGCTGCACATTCTTATCACTCTACACCTCTTCCTTATTCTGCCACTTCTCCTCCTTTTGATGCTCATTTCTTCTGCCTTCAACTCCCCATTCTCCCTGCTCCTTCTTCCCTTCTTTCTCTTGTGTCTCCTTTTCATTCTGCTGTGTTTTTTTTTTTTTTTGTTCTCTCCCCACACTCTTTCCATCCCCCTGTTCTTCCTTGTCTTCCTCCTTCTCTTGCTGTTCTTCCCTCTCACTCTCCTACTAATTTTCTTCTTCTTCTTCTTCTTCTTCTTCTTCTTCTTATTCTTCTTCTTCTTCTTCTCCTCCTCCTCTCCTCTCCTCCTGCTGCTGCTGCTGCTCTGCTTTCCTCTTCCTCCGCCATATTCTTCTTCTTTCTTCTTCTTCTCTTCTCCTCCTCTTCTCTTCTCTTCTCTTCTCCTCCTCCTCCTCCTCCTCCTGCTCCTGTTCCTCCTCCTCCTCCTCCTCTTGCTCTGTTCCTCCTCCTCCTCCTCCTCCTCCCCTCCTCCTCTTCTTCTCCTCCTGCTTTTGCTCTTCTTCCTCCACTTTCTCCTGTTCCTCTTTCTTTTCTTCCTTCTTATCTCCAACCACGTTTTTTCTACTCCTCTTTCTCTCCCCCCCCCTCCCCCTTTCTTGCTTTCCTCCTCCTTTCGCTCTTCCTTCTCTTGTTTCCCCTTCTTACCTTCCCCAGCTCCTTGTGCTCTTCCTGTCCTCTTGCTCCTCCTTCTTCTATAGCTCCACCTCCTTCTGTTTCTCCTTCATCTCCTGCTCCTCTTGCTTTTGTTCATACCTCTTCCCCCCTCCCCCCCCCCAAATTTGAAGCTCCCCCCCCCCCCTCCCCTTTCCTCTAGCTTCCCTTACTGTCGCTTCCACCATCTCATAAACAAACACATGCAAACGAAGGGCAAGACGAACTGACTAACTAACCAACCAATCAACCAACCCCGCCAACCAGGTGACGAATATATGCAGAGGAGGGATAGGAATGGCAGTGGAGGATTAGTGGGGGGGGGGGGGGGTGGGGGTGGGGGGGTGGGGGGTTGGGGGAGGGAGGAGAAGGTGAAGGAGAAGTAGAAGGAAGAGGCGAGGGGTGGGTGGGGAGGGAGGCAATTTGATGACGATGGTTTGATAAAAGTGTATGAAGAATACTTTCATACAAAATGAAAAAAAAAAAAAAAAAAAGCAAAGGGAAAAATGATGATGATGATGATGATGATGATGATGATGATGACGATGACGTGATGACGATGACGACGACGACGACGACGACGACGACGAGACGATGATGATGATGATGATGATGATGATGATGATGATGATGATGATGATGATGATGATGATGATGATGATGATCACGGTGACGACGACGACGACGACGACGACGACGACGACGACGTTGACGACGATGTTGTTGTTGTTGCTGCTGCTGCTGCTGCAGATGATGATAAAGATGATGATGAAGATTTTTTATCATCATCATCATCATCATCATCATCATCATCATCATCATCATCATCATCATCATCCTTCTCATACAAGCAGACTTCTATAGCAAATAAATGAGAAAATAACAAGCACGAGGGGAGAGGGGGGGGGGGGGGGGGGGGGGGGGGGAGGGGGGAGGGGGTACAGGAGGGGACGGAAATGCGACAACATGCAACGACGCAATCCACTCCCATCAGTGAAGAAGCTGTTTACCTGCTTACCACCTCTTTATCGACTCAATCAGCATGCAAAGCAATCTAGTTTGTTTTTGCAGCCATTCCTGCAAGACTGCTGGTAGCTCATTTGTGTGTGTGTGTGTGTGGGGGGGGGGGGGGGGGGGCGGGGGGGAGTACGGAAAGGGATGGGAGAAGGGAGGTGTGGATGACGGAGAGGAGGCTGATGGAGGAGCTGGAAGACGCGGGGAGAGAGGGGGGGGGAGAGGTAGGGAAGGGAGGAGAGATGGGGAGAAGGGGAGATAATTGTGCACTTATCGTGGCAGAAGGGTGGGAGGGAAGGAAGGATGGAAGGAAGGAGGGAGAGCGCGTCATCATGTCATTCACATGTCTGGCACCATCACACGCTGGGCCTCATTACCTGTTATGGTGGGAGGGTTCCAAGAGCAACAAGGTGGCAAGCCATTCTAAGAATGTTCCAGGTCATCGTAGGCAGCAGCGGAGCAGCCTTCTGTCATGCTGGGGTGATGCGCGCCAAATAAATAAGTGCCAAAGTACATATAAGTGGGACCACTTTGTTGTGGATCATTATGTCTGTACAGATATACATACAAACACGCGCGCGCGTGCGCGCGCGCACATTCATATACACACATGCACGCGCGCGCGCGCGCGCGAACACACACACACACACACACACACACACACACACACATACACACACACACATTTAGAGAGGTAGATAGACTGACAAACAGACTGATAGATAGATAGATAGATAGATAGATAGATAGATAGATAGATAGATAGATAGATAGATAGATAGATAGAAAGAGAGATAAATAGGCAGACTCATGCATGCACTAGTAGAAAACCTTCAGACATTTTTCAAAGGGTGGCTTCGTATGTAATACATCCCTTTCATTCAGTCTAAGATCAGTCACCTGGTCATCCTTCATTTTTTATCCACTGAGGGTGCATGCTATGTGCATACTTGTCATCCCTACTAACGATCAAACTGGCCTTCTCTTCCAAAAGTTGGTGATGGGATTTTATGCGTACGCAGAAAGAAAGAAAAGAAAAGTTGAATGCCATATGTCATCAAGGGTAGCATAATAATGAATGGCTTTTGATCCTCGTGTTTCTACGCCTCTGGTAGAGCACAAGGATTTTGGAGTGAAAAATCTAGCAGACGACGGGAAAAAATGAAGGATCATATGGATTATGCTGTGATATAATAGAAAAGCAGACATTGGATCTGTCTGCGAGTCAGGTACAGCGTGGGTCAAGGGCTGTACTGTGCGATGGACACATTTTGGTACTGGCTGCTCTTCTGACAAAACCCAGGTGCAGGTTTGGGTGTAATAGAGAATGTATAGCGTTTCGGGTCTAATGTGTAACCATGGACTTGGACCACAAAAAAAAAAAAGAAAAAAAAAAACCGCGATTGCGATTGGATTTTACCTTGAGCGGTGGTTGTCTGCTATGGAAGCATCAAAGCCATTCTCGACAGCTGTAATTTCTGTGGTTTTTAAAAAAACAAAATGATTTTCCAAAAGCAAAAGACAGTAAACCAGACGCATGTGCAGGCAAAAACAAAAACATAGTTTCAGAAACAGCTACATATTAGACACTTAGTAATGGATGGACAAATGAAGGCACATCTCTATTATGAAACAGAGGTAATTATAGAAACTATTACCAAATGGCATAACATAACATTCTGTTCTTTATACGTGAGCCTATGGATGGACAATTTCATTTGGCAATGGAGAGATTATCCCACCACACCGTCCGTTCCGGTAACATGATGTCTACACACATAAGGCTTAGATTACATAAATACAGGCATATATTTTTTCCATGTTAGCTCGAATTCATGGGTTTTCCCTACAGTTGCTGCTAAATGTTTTTCTGCTCTTACCCTTATATTTAAACTATTGATGAAACAAGACATTGTAGAGTTCAAATTGTGTAACTTGCTTTTATGGATGAAAAATTTGGCAAATAGTAGTACGAAATCTAAAGGCTTGTCTGCTATTTCTGTGGGTTTGTATTACCTGACTCGGAATCTGATCATGCAATGGAATTATGATGATGATGATGATGATGATGATGATGATGATGATGACGATGATGATGATGATGATGATGATGATGATGATGATGATGATGATGATGATGATGATGATGATGATGACGACGACGACGACGATGACGATGATGATGATGATGATGACGATGATGATGATGATGATGATGATAGGACTTTTTATATAGCGCCTGTTCTCGGATAGAGACCAAGCTTTAAGCGCTTTATAATCCACGCTTTCGTTTACACAACGGGCTGCCTACCCGCGTAGAGTCGACTGAAGAGTTTCCTGTTTGGTTTTCCCTTTCATTCAGTCTAATATCAGTCACCTGGTCATCCTTCATTTTTCTCGGGTGCATGATATGTGCATACTTGTCATCCATACCAACGGTCGGACTGGCTTTCTCTTCCAAAGGTTGGTGATGGGATTTTATGTGTGAGCAACATATGCGTACGTTCACACCCCCGGAACCTCGGTTTATAGTCTTAATCGAACGACTTTTCGGGAAATGGAGAGTCAGAATCAATATTAACTTCGAGGGAAAAAATCGATCTGAACCTGCAACTCCAGGATCGCCTGGATCACAAAATTGGCGCTTTACCAACTGAGCTATTGATGGAGACAGATCCTACTAATACAAAGAAATATTTCTTATATAGTTCGATCAACGCCAGGAATGGACCGAAACACGGAGGAACAATACAGAGATCGATCTGAACTTCTGCATTTACGTCACAAGGGGCAAAGGGCAAAGGGCAGGGAACATCACCTGTCAGTCAAAGAGGAAAAGAAAAAAAGGATAAAAAAAAAAAACGATGACATCTGAGATTGGATAACTACTTTGTTTCAGTTCAATTTTTTGGTGCGTGAGGTGTATGGTTTGACTGGTTTTATATAGCCGAAAGCAGCTGAGGAGAAAAAACAAAACCATGAAATATTTTTTTAAAGTATCACTAGCAGAAAACCTTCAGACATTTTTCAAAGGTGGCTTCGTATGTAATACATCCCTTTCTTGAGACTCAAAACCACAGAATGAGAACAATTAGAGTAATCCATCTTTAACTGTTTGGTAAAACTTATTTTATTCCCACTTAAATTCAACTCTCAGATTTCAAAAACACTTGACACAAAATCATACGAAACCTGTCGTTGTTCATTTATTTTGTTTTTTTGTTTTTTGTTTGTTTGTTTTTGTTCAACAGGTTATTTTTGAGCTGAGGCACGGAGAAAGAACGAACTGATGGTTGGAGTGACAGAGGGATCAATTCCAAAACGAAAATGCTTTGTCTGGAATCACAGACACATGCCAGAACTCACTTTCCTTCACCAGCCAAATGAGAAACGCAGATCGCGTGGAATGACAGAGGTTTTCAACATCCCTCACTTGTCGAACTGCAGGACCTCGCGGCTGCAATTTTGGCATAGTCTGGCCCATCACTTTGGTCTCACCACGTAAAAACGGGGATTTACTGCCGCCATGAGTGCACCCAGAATAATGATAACATGTTAATTTGAATATCGATGTTCTTAACGCCGATGAAAAGTATATGCCATGCTGAATGCATTTGACACTTTTTCGTTTAGGTCCATCAAGTTACAGATAAAAAAAAAAAATCATTGAAAAAAAAATCAATGCATCAACAACATACATGAAGGGACTGTACGAGCATACGAGGTTGAGGATCAAACAGCCTGTGTGTGTTTCAGTGTTTAGATTCTCACGACGTCGATTTCAGATCGCAACATAAAAAAAAAAACATCATGTATATCGTAACCACAGAAAAACAATGTAAAGACAGGAAAACAAGTTTTTTTGTTAATTAAGAAGCACTCGATTCAAAGTAAACAATCAAGAAAAAGAAAGTCAATAACGTGATTTCTTTAACAGCCCGTGTAAGCGTTTTGTAACTCATCAGTTCAAATATCTGTAGTTTTAAAACGTAAAGGTTTCTCCATTCTCTCTGACTGATTTTTGGCTTTGGAGGTCATTGCTGGCTGTAACTCTAAGCACCCTGAACTGCTGACATTGTTTACATTGTACATGTCTGAAATCTGGAGCTTGCAACATAGTCTTTTTGATTGTGTTCCCTGGTCATATGGGCATTCAGGGTGATGAAGTGGTTGATCAGCTCGCTGGGAATGGCATCAAAAAAAGAGTGAAGTAGCTTCCCTATCCCTCACACCAATCTGGAAACCAAAGCTCAGGTTTATCTCAAAGACCTCTGAAAAGAGGAATGGAACTCGCAGACGGACAACAAACTCGTCCAAATCCGTCCAGACCTGAATGAGTTTTTAGCGTCGATCGTAAAGAAGAAACAGTCTTGAGCCGATTGCAAACAGGCAGCTCTTTCTAAACCCACGCTTATCTTTCAAAAGGTGAAGAAACTCTGTGGAGCATTCTCTGTCATGTACCGTTCACCATAAAACATATTCTTATGGAGTGTTGGGATTTTGATAATGTCGGACATAAACACTTCACCGTAATCTCCATGAAAATCGTGTTTAGAGATGTCCCACCTGATGATATTTTTGAAAGATAAACACTTTTGCACCTGATCTAAGATCTACAGAAGGGTTTTAACGAAATTATGGCGTGTTTATAGACAAATCTATTTAATGAGTCGTGTGGGTATGTCTTTTTTTTTTATTTTAAATCTGTTTTGAGAGTTGACTTCAAGGAGGTGACAGACCTGATCTCGCCCTTTGCGGTCGGCTAGGCGATAAACAAAATAAAGCAAAGGATGTACAGCCGGAACACATTATGTACTCGTTTCCTCCTTTTGTTTTAGCGGATGTGATGTAGTGTATATGGACTAGTCCGCACACAGTGACACACCTCCCTTATGTAACTGACACTGAAACTAAAACTTATTTTGAATCGAGTGCTCTTTAACAACAAACAAAGCTTGTTTTCCTATTCAAATCGATACAGCAATCTTCATGACCTTCTTCAGTGTAAAGACGCTCTTGAACAAATCACTGGGTGGACTATAAAGGCAGAAGAAAAACAGTGAATGACAATAAAAAGAATAATAAATAATGCTGATAAACGATAAGACAAGGTCCAAGGGAGTGACAGAAACGAAGAAACGACGAGCACGGAATTTCCAGCAGGCGGTTTTACAGCTGATACTGAAGCATTCCTTGGCACCCCAACACCTCGTGTCGAATTCGGCAGCCACCCCTCCAACGCCCCAGCTCAACTCTTCCCCTCCCTACCTCCCTTCCTCCCCGCCTCCTCCCTTCCCCACCCTCCGGTAAGGAAGTAAGGAAGGAACTCGGATATTTTTGAATGAAAGGTAGACGGTTTCAGCAAACGGATGGTGTCAAATTTGACAGTTTCTCCTTCACCACCCCACTCCCCTTTTTGTCTGTCTTTGCGTCTGTCTGTCTGTCTGTCTGTCTGTCTGTGTCTATCTTTGTGTCTGTCTACCTGTCTGTCTATGTCTGTCTGTCTCTGTCTCCCCCCCCCCCCCCTTTGTCTGCCTGTCTGCCTGTCTGTGTCTGTCTCTGTCTCTCTCTGCCTCTGTCTCTGTATTTTGTGTCTGTGTCTGTCTGTCTGGCTGTCTGGCTGTCTGTC
>JADBJO010004204.1:184198-191698 GCA_016801955.1 Conus betulinus | reverse complement strand
TCGGAGAGGGGAAGGAGACCCGGCCGGCTGAGGGCTATTTTCTGCGGTTCGCTGCTCTTCTTCACTCACGCGTTCTGCTCCGGCGTCGGTCATGTCCTTACTGCATTCGCTGCCTAAACGGAAAGAACGAATCCAGGGAGAGAGAGTGAGTGATGTGTTTTTTTTTTTTTTTTTTCTGCCTCCAAGCACACGGTTTTAATAAATTTTTCATCACAATTATACTAAATACACGCACTCTACAATCAAATAAGAGCCGCAACAATCTGAAAGCTTATAAGCGTGCTCTTCAGTATACCATTGCTCCAAACACTTGGTGAAAGTGGCGTAGTAGTCTAGTATGCGATGCACCCACCTAGCGAAAAAGAGAAGATCCTGAAGGTTCGTGGTCCAAGCATCTTAAGGTAGATGTATCTCCCCCTCTCCTCACTCTCCCACCAAGTGTCAGTCAGTACTATATAACAGTTGAAATGATGATCTGTTTGCTGTTCTGTCAAAACGCCTGATAAACCGAAGTCCTGTGCAGCGTTCATTCAGCACATGTTAAGTACACGTGGAAACAAGACACATAGCATTTCCATAAATTACTACAAACAAAAACCTATGCAGAAAGAAAATCGATATACGTGTATTTGGTCTGAATATCCCTCTCTATTTGGGACTGAAGATCTAGTAATCTTTGTCTATCTATATTTACATACATATACATATATGTTCATATTCACATATACATACATTTACATGTATGTAAATATATATATACATATATATAAACATACATACATATATATATATATATATATATATATATATATAGGTAGGTAGGTAGGTAGGTAGGTAGGTAGGTAGGTAGGTAGGTAGGGTATGTGTGTGATGATTAGTAGTAGTGGGGGGAACAAGTGCAGGCTAACAATTCCTCCGACATTACATTAATGACTTGACAAAGATTAAGAAAAAAAAGGGAAGGGGAGGGAACGAACATAAGAATGAAAAATCAGGAAAGTTTAGATTCATTTCTAGCAGCATACGGGGACTACTGTAACCCATCTTGAAGACAGTCAGACCCATCATATATCGCCTGCTCCAAGGCCTGTCGTCCGCTGGATCGGACTCGTCAGGGAGGCACGGCTAATTCAGTCTGTGCTCTCTTAGCATCAAAAGGAGATATACCACAGTCTACATTTCTATGGTATTATCACCACCAAGGGCTGGTAGGAAAACCAGAGCACACAGGGTTGCCTTTTTCAGCTCACGTGTAAATGAGACATATCGCCGGAACCAGAGAAAATAAAAAATGGAAGGGCATAGATTCGGTGGGACAAATGGGGAGAAATTGAGACTTGCAAATCGCTTCCTCGACAAAAAAAAAATGCATTGGAACAGACAGACCACACGGGACACGATGTGCCTGGAGTGACAGTCTGCACAGGGAATGTTTATTGGAGAGGTTCGCAGAGAGGTGAAGGTATTTGGGGACTGTAGTGACTGGGGTCAAAAGTGCATACACTTTCCCGGTGACCTTATCCAGCAAGCACTTTGCATGAACAGTAACAGCAGCGAGGGCTGCTATGATTTTCCTCTTCTTGGTTGAGTGAAGTGAACGGCCTTTCATCCCGCATTTTCGGGCAGGTTTTGTTCCAAATGATTCATTACCGACTTATTTTGATGTATCATATATGATTCATTTCATTTAAAGTTCACTTTGCATTCAATCGGATTTCCCCCGATCATTGTCTGGTTTACGATATTCATAGAGGTGTGTTAGCAGTAAGTAGCTGTCAGTTTTGTAATGCTGTGAATTTGCCTAAAACTTCCAATGGAAGATTAACAGCCCTTGCATTTTAGTGAATCTTCAAGCAGTGGATTACGAGAGACTTAGTTATTATTGTCTACCGGTTTGTTTTTCTGCTTACACTAAAAATTGCCAAGAAAATACCAGTGTTAAATGCAGTATAAATGCGCGCGCGCGCGCGCGCACACACACACACACACACACACACACACACACACACACGCACACGCACACGCACACACACACATACACACACGCACATACAAACACACACGCGCGCGCGCGCGTGCGCTCACGCACGCGCGCGCGCACTCACACACACACACACACACGCGCGCGCGCGCGCGCGCGTGCACACACACACACACACACACACACACACACACACACACACACACACACTTATACACACACACACACACACACACACACACACACACACACACACACACACACACACACACACACACACACATGGACAATCAAAACAGATATTATAGTGGTTACATGGACCCGCTTTGTTACACGCATGATCAAGACAAAAACTAGCAATTGGTGGGAAAACGTAGAGCTCACTGAAAGATAACTGCGATACAAAGTAACATTCAATAGGCAAAGTAGCGTTGCTAGAAAATACCTGAAGTACAAAATACCATTCAATAGGCAAAATAGTGATGCTTTGAGACACATTTACTTAAAAAAAAAGATAGCATACTGCTGGAAAGCACAGAGCTGGCTGAACAAATGATGAAATAAAAGTGCATATATTAGAAAAATGTGAATATGTCTGAATGATTGTCGTGAAGTTGTCATACAACAACAGATCGTAGGCGTGCTTTGACAGACGTTTGGACTGTCAAAAAATCCATAGCCATTCCTCACCAGACATGGAAACATGGCACAGGTGTTGCAACCAAATCAATCCTTCATGTTTTATATCGAAGACTCCTTCCGTCTTCTTCTGGGATGTCTGTCCACCCACTGTATCCGGCAGAATTATCCTGCGCAGATAGTCATCAACAGGTGCATGCCCATACCAGGCAACATCATTGTGCTATTAACTACAAGGATTGGTTCTCGTACGCAAAGAACCCCGCCCCTAGATTTATTCTGAGCGCCGGATATTTCTCCAGGTCCGCTGCATGTGTCCAGTTCTCGCGTTTATAGAGAACTATGGATATTCCCCGACTTTAACAAGCCATGCAATAAAATGTGGCGCACCATACAATTCTTGGAAACAAATAACTGGACTTGATGAGATTGCGGACCAAGTTGATGGCCAGCCACTGTACCATCATCAGACGAATACAATTAGAAACTGTTTGAAACTTCACTTACCTGGGGTCCATCACCAGCAGTGGAGGATCCAAACCAAAAACCCCCCTCAAGGGCAGCAAAGACAATATCTGAAACCATCAGAGTGAAACAGCATGGAAAGACAATACCATCTCCAGGACACACAACGTCAGGCTCCTGCGTGCATTGGTACGTTTGAGATTCCTGTAGTCATGCGAAACATAGATCACTCATAGCAGATCTGGAAAGAAGAATTTAAGCCATAAAGCGAGGTGTTACCTCACAATACTAAGCATTAGACAAACCGATCGTATCACCGATGAGCAAGTGCATCAAACCACCAAGCAGCTCATCGGACTATATGAAAATCTACTGACATCAGTTTAAAAAAAAAAAACAAAAAAAACGCTGGTATGGTCTTGTGATAAGACGCAGGGAGCCATTGAAGTATCGAGACGGTGGGGAACCAGAAAAAAAAAATATGGACTGAGAAAACTGCAGTATGGACAGGTGAAAACATTTGCTGAGATTTCGGCCTCAGCACACAACCAACACACCCGGAGGAACCTGGCGAACTGTTCTCCAGTGTGCGCCCCAGTGAGATTAGACATAGAGATGAGGGAGAAGAAGATGGACGAGGATGACCTAGACAAGACATGTAGTTAATGCCTGCATTTTGTGGGGAAAAAAAAATGTTGAGCTGTTTCAACGCACCCTCGGTAGCTGCAACGATGTCTACTGCACAAATTAACGTTCGGCTAGTGCTTGCTTGACGGTATGCGCGAAGAAAACCTAAACATTCAAGAAGGAAAAAAGAGAGCAGGTCGAATAACATATATTATAAAAAAAAGAAGCAATCACCAAGGAAATCACGAAGCTGAATCAATACAGACAGTTACATATTAGTACTAGGTAGGAAAATAGTTTTGGCAGGACAACACATGTTCTAAAACCTGCATTTATGTGAGAAAAGCTAGAGTTACGTAAACGACACATGTTAGAAAAAATAGCGTATGACAGAAAACAAAAGATAGAAAGAACTGAACGAAACACGTGATGAAGAACAGCAGTAGCAGTCAGCAGGGAAAAAAGTTACACCTGGTTGACTGAAATATGTGGCAAGATAAAGACAAAAAATGGCAATAAATTAGAAAAAAAAAAGTACAGACTACTAAACGAGTACATACCGTAAAAAGTAGCAGAGGATAAGGAAAAAAAGACAGGCAACTGAACGCGTCTCCAATGAAAGCTTACCTGTTCACAGGAAAAAACAAAAAAGAATAACGTCACTGCAACATACAGAGACAGGCACACACGTTGCTGATTTGTTTGGCGCTTAGCTCAGTGCCAAACGAATTCTGAACTAACGCCACGCAGCTTTAGAACCTGCATTTGCAGAGAACGAACTGGAGCAACAAACGTCAGGGAATGAAAAATGAGCTAGACACAGATGGCAGCGACTGATGCACATGTCACGGCTGTAAATTAAAGCAGCAAGCCGCTGCAGCAGAAGAGAGAAAAACGAGCAGTCACCATACCTGGAAGCGAAGCCAGGTTATATTCAGACCACACTTCAACGTCCCACTGTAAGTGATATGAAAAAGGACGGGAATCGAAGGCAATGATGATGATGATGATGATGATGATGATGATGATGATGATGATGATGATGATGATGATGATGATAATAATAATGATAATAATAGTAATAATAATGATGGTGATCATGAAAATGACAATAACAAAGATGATAATAGTAATAATAACAACAACATAGTGATAACAGTAATAATAATACCAATAATATAATCTTGATGATGATAATTACAATCACAATAATGATTATGATAAACCGATGATGATAATTACAATCACATTAATGATAATAATAAGAAGAAGAAGAAGAAGAAGAAGAAGAAGATGATGATGATGATGATGATGATGATGATGATGATGATGATGATGATGATGATGGCAGTAATAATGGTAATAGTAGTAGCAGCAGTAGTAGTAGTCCTTACACAGTAAGGGGGGTCGGGCCGTATTTTAGGCCTCGTATGACTCCAAGATGCCTTTTTGCTGTTAGAAATTGTTCCATGGGTAGGCGGGATTTGAACCTGCACCCTCTGAATGGGTGAGCATCTCAAGGCACGCCCTGTTAGACGGGTCTGAATAAAGTTGGGAAATTTAAGTCTTAGGATTTTCGTTGTGTGAGAACTCGATCAGACCCAACTGAAACTCTTTTCAGCTGCTACTGCCATTGGCCCTGGCGATTGTGGTCTTCTCCTTACCAGAAACTGAAAATTGTTTCGTAGATCACAGGATGATGAGCCTACGATCTCCTAGCTCAACCTCTACGGTGAGGACTATCATCTGTAAGCCAAATTCCCTCAGTATTTTTGGCTAGCTTTGCAGATATTTTCTATTTTATATTGCAGCAGCAGCAGCAGCAGCAGCAGCAGCAACACTAACAACACAGCAGCAGCAGCAGCAGCAGCAGCAGCAGCAGCAACAGCAACAACATTTGATACTACTACTACTACTACTACTACTACTACTACTACTACGACTACTACTACTACTAACAGATGATGATGATGATGATGATGATGATGATGATGATGATAATGATAATAATGATGACGACGACGACAACAAGGACGACGATGACGACAACAACAACAACATTAAATAATGATAATAACAATGGTAATAGTAAAATAATAATAACAATGGTAATGATAATAACAATGATAACAATCATTACGATATCTATTATTATCATAATAGCGCTTTTGAAATCTCAAAGGCTTTAACAGGTTAGTTGAATACACACACACACACACACACACACACACACACACACACAAACACACACACACACACACACACACACACACACACACACACACACACACACACACACACACACACACACACACACACACACACACACATCACACATACATGTATATATATATATATATACCTATATATATATATATATATATATATATATATACATACACAACACACACACACATGCACACACGCACTCACGCACGTACATACTTACTTACACATACACACACAAACACACACACACGTATACACACACTTATACACACACACACACACACACACACACACACACACACACACACACACACACACACACACACACACACACACACACACACACACACACACACACACACACACACACACACACACACACACACACACACACACACACACACACACACACACACACACACCCACTACTTTGCACACCCCTGCTATCGTGCTATCTAGAGCCCCCTCCTCCTCCCCACCCTCTCTCTCCCCCCCCCCCCCTCTCTCTCTCTCTCTCTCTCTCTCTCTCTCTTCTCTCTCTCTCTCTCTCTCTCTTCTATCTAATATCCTCAGAAACAAACAAAAAAACCACCCCCTACTAACAGCATCAAAGCGGTCGCTGACAGGCATGAAGGGATCTTTAACATGCGCAGTTCATCTTCTATATCCAATCTTCTCATCTCTTGCATGCCATGTACACAGAGAAGGGGATCTGTCAACCCAGGTAATATGCTTAAACAGCCCAGCCGAGCCGACGACCCCCCAAGGCCATCCATATCAGCAATGCGAGCTGAGATCAGGCTCTTGCAGGAATTCTGCGAGTGACGATGCGCTAGCTGTATATACGAAGTAGGCTTAGAATACTATGACGCATAAGACGTAAGTGATTTTTTTTCTTCATTTTAATCAACACGGATTTTCCTGTACTTTCGCTAGCCTGTCCAAGCCTGTCTTCATGTCTGCATCTGTTTTTTTTTTTTTTTTTTTTGCACTTTTGTGTCTGTTTCTATTCTCCTTTATGGTTGTTTAAATTCGTTTATGTGTTTTCGATTGTCGTGGGCATTTGCCAGCCAGTCTAAGTCTTCATAGGAGCGTCTGTTTTCTTGCACTTTTACCTCTGTTCCTATCCCTCTTTATGGGTGTTGAAAATTCGTTCATGTATTTCCGATCGTCGTCGTCGTCATCGTCGTCGTCGTCGTCGTCGTCGTCCTCCTCGTCCTCCTCCTCCTCCTCTCCCTTCTCCTCCTCCTCGTCCTCCTCCTCCTCCTTCTCCATTTCTTTGCTCCCCGTTCCTCCTCCCTCACTCCTGCCCTTCCCCTCCCTCTTCATTCCCCTCTAGGCCTCTCCACCTTTCTCACCGTCCACCACAGTTTTCTCTGATCTCTTTTCTCTTCTCCCGTTCCCACTGCCCACTCCTACTGACGGCCCCCCCTCATTTGCCCTTTCATCCGCTGCCCAGCGTGGTGTCGATTCGCCACAACATCGCATTTTTAAATGAGCCACGATAACAATTTGCCGATGATCAGCTCAAAACTGCGGACTTTGATCAGAGGCAAGAA
>JADBJO010004204.1:169198-171698 GCA_016801955.1 Conus betulinus | reverse complement strand
GTCATTTGGCGATGTTTTCCGAGGTCAGATGAAGAAGATGTAGCTCGTGACAGCTCGGAAATCAGCAAAGCTACATCGTTAAGATTTCATGGCAACTGTTCAGTGCAGAATTGCCACGCTGATGTGAAGAAACAAAGAATACATTAAGTGCAGAAAACAGTAAATATGAGGGGGTTTTTTTGTCAATGTCATGCGACCGCATCATAACTGTTTTGTGTTTGGAGTATATTAAAAAAAGTATAAGTTTCTACTGACATTCTTATGGTTGTGACTGCAACATTTTGCCTAAACCGAGCGTTCGTCATCTTGTGTTGAGGAAAGAAGTTCAGAGTTTTTTGGACAGTGAAAATCAATGGAAGGAATACGAAGCCTCTGCCTGCACGTTTCTGAAGTAGGCTAGTTTAAAAAATAAAATATGAATACCATATGCGTTAGTTTCCTTGAGACGGAAAGATATAAGATGAAATCAATATGACCACAGGTATCATTTCCCTCGAGAGGGATAGGAGGTGAGAAATTAGCAGGTGCCGATGCAGAAGAGGCAGATGTTGTAAAGAAGTTCTTTTCTAGTGTTTTCACATCAGAAACAATGTGCATAATGTGCCATTTTGAATGCTACTTCAAGATCATATAGTGTAAGGCTAACAGAAGTTTGCATCGTTCCAAAACGTGTTGAAAATATATTGGAAATTAAACCCAGTAATACAGCCCGTGTATCTGGCAACATTTCACCAAGAGTATTGAAAGAGTCTTTTTCGGCGCTACGTGTTTCACATTGGCTCTTATTCCAGAAAACATCATCAGAAAAAGATGCCAGACCTTACAATTGGAAGAAACCAGCTGGACCAGGCAATTTTTTTTTCTAGGAAAGAAAGAAAAGAATTTCTTAACAGGAAACTACGGATCATTTAATCTAAAACTCTTTTTTATGCAGTTTAAGGGTTTTTTAATGACAAAAGCCGTAGTTATCCATGCGAACAACAATGATTCATTTTCAGGGTGCCAGCACGGCTTAAAATCTGGAAGGTCTTGTATAGCGCTACTGTTTTATGTTTTTGAAGGTAGAATATGCATCTTGGTTGACAGAAAATTATTGACCCGTCGACATGGATTTTTGAGACTTTTGACTCTGTCCTACACTATAGCCGCCTGTGAAGATCCAGTCATATGGAGCAACTGGCAACATTTGGCGAGGATATCTTGTTTCGTCTCGAGGAGAACACAGAGTGTAAGAACCGAGAACGAACACACTTCAATAATCGAAGTTTGTAGCGCTTTCTTTCAGGCGAGTTTCCCGAGCCCCATTCTCTTTTACAATTTCTATAACGATCTACCAGATGTTGTCCTTGCAAAATATTTTGCGCATGGCACAGAAATTCATACCCTGAGCAGCCATATCAATACGTTGTACAAAGATAAAGATAGGTCAGTTGACTGTGCACACGCGATGGATCTGTATTTCAATGTAGATTAGCGCACAAGTCGCAAAAGCAATCCCCGCAACGACAAAAGTTTGATACTTTCTGATTAAGAAACTATTATAGTAAGAAGTTTACTGAACAGGCCCTGAAATTTGACTGACCCATCCATTACGGCACTGCCAAGGTCAACATAGTGTCTGACCTTATAAACAGAACGTTCTCGTACAGGAAGAATGACACTTTTTCTTTTTAGATTACTCAAGTTATCGGTGGAACCATATTTGAAATGTAGAACTGCAGTTTGGCATCTACCATATAAAAACAATATGTTGCTGTCAACAAAGTACAGAGAAGGACACCAAAGCTTGTCAGTAGTATACAGAATAGAGAATATGAAAAAAAAAAAAGCTAAAAACACAAGACTTCCCATCTTCCAAAAAAAAAATGGGAGATTAAAAGTGATTTGATGCAAACATTTAAAACGATTAAAGGCGTGGATATTTTATGTACCAAAGCTGGTGAAGGAAACACGTCTTTTGACTTAGGAAGAAATGACACAGGCAAAATACCTATCAGTAAATAACGAACAAGTAGGGTAACTCTTGCTCCCATGATAAAATGATTACACGCCCATCTCTCCGAAAGAATGCTGTTTAAGACACTAAACTGCCTGGCAGAAATGCCAGTACAGAGCTCGCGGAACAAAAATGGGGACATCCCTGAAGAATGGATGTTCCAAGCTTGCCCATATACCCTCTTCCCGACACAGGTACACAGCAACAACAATTGGAGAAATGAACACAAATTAACAATGATACAGGACTAGCATAGCCTTTTGTATCTTGAACAATATAGTCAAACAAACACACGGACGAATAGTAACATATACAGGTAACCTCGAAATGACTGGTATGAAAGGAAATCTTAAATGAGGTAGGGAATAGTGAACAGTTAAAAAGAAAACAGCAAACAAACAAACAGGTAGAGTCACGGTTGCTGCCATGATGAAATAATTACAAGGGCCATAACTCTAAACGAATCCTGCTGACGACACCAAGTCGCCTAGCAGAAATGCCAAC
>JADBJO010004204.1:146698-149198 GCA_016801955.1 Conus betulinus | reverse complement strand
CCCAGGGGAGAGAACACGAATTTCCCATTGTGAAAAAGTTATACAATACAAAACAAATGATTCTGTGTGGTTCAGCTTGCAACCAGTCTCACAACAGCTACAACAACACACTACCACTACAACCATGATAATAATAATAATATAATAATAATAATAATAATAGCAATAGCAACAACAGCGACAACAACAACAATAATGGTAATAATAATAATAATAATGATAATGATGATGACAATATTTAGAATAATAACGATAATAGTAATGATAATAATGATAATAATAACGCGAACAATCATAATGATAATAAAGCGAACGATAACAATAATAATGATATTATAACCACAACAGCAATAATACTCACAATAATACTGACAATAGTACTGATAATAGTAATAATAATATGGGAAATGTACGGTGGAAAGACCTGTAGGACAGTTTTAATCGTAGGGGACTAGTTTTTAAAAACATCACCGGCGTGATGAGAAACTGAAAATGGTTCTGTAAATTGCAGTTGGAGGATACAAGCTAGCCACGTGCGACGTGGCACTGTAAAACTGCACCCCCCCCCTCCACCCCCCCCCCCCCCCCCCCTTTTTTCCCCACTGCCTTTCTCATTTACCCCCCCCCCCTCCCCCTCATTCTGTTTCAATGCTCATCTTGAGTCTTCTCATCTTCCACCCACCCCCATCCTCCCCACATACTGTCAGTACCGATATGTCAGTCTCTGATTGTGGCGGACACCGCTGGTATGGTGCACTGCACATCTGCATTTAAGCATGGCTCTATCATCTTTTTACTATCTGTAATTTGAAACATAGTTGTAGGTGACATTGATATATATATATATATATATATATATATATATATATATATATATAACAATATATATAGATAGATAGATAGATAGATAGATATATAGATATATAGATATATATATATATATAGAGAGAGAGAGAGAGAGAGAGAGAGAGAGAGAGAGAGAGAGATTTATATATATACAAATATATATAGAGAGAGCGAGCTAGCGAGAGAGAGAGAGAGAGAGAGAGAGAGAGAGAGAGAGAGAGAGAGAGAGAGAGAATAGATAGATAGATAGATGGATGGATAGATACATACAGAGTGTGAGACAGGAGGTAGAGAGTTTAACAAATAATGTGTGCATATGCACTGGAATTCGCGCGCGCGCGCGCGCGCACGCACACACACACACACACACACACACACACACACACACACACACACACACACACACACACACACACACACACACACATATATACACACACACACACACACACACACACACACACACACACACACACACACACACACACACACGCACGCACGCACGCACGCACGCACGCACGCACACACACGGATACACGCAAGCATACACACACATACACATACACACACACACACACACACACACAAACACAAACACGCGCGTGCGCGCGCGCTCGCGCGCGCATGCACACACACACACACACACACACACACACACACACACACACACACACACACACACACACACACACACGCTCGCACATGCGCACATACGGACGCACGTATACACGCATATACACATACAGAACACGCACGCACACACACACACACACACACACACACACACACACACACACACACACACACACACACACACACACACACACACACGTATGCACGCACATACACACACACACACACACACACACACACACACACACACACACACACACACACACACACACACACACGCACGCACGCACGCACGCACACACACGGATACAATACACACACACATACACACACACACACACACACACACACACACACACACACACACACACACACACACACACGTATGCACGCACATATATACACGCATACACACGCACGTACGCACACATACATACGCAGACGTACACACACACACACACACACACACACACACACACACACACACACACACACACACACACACACACACACACACACACAGTGTGTCTGGAGACAATACAAATAGATCTGCCTTCAAGATGGATTACGATGGTTCCCTCATGCAGCTAGTGAAGAGTTTTCATATTTATGATATATTTTCTTAATGTTATGTTCCCATTTTCTTCATCATCAAACCCCCCCCCCCCCCCCCCCCCCCCCCCCCCCCCCCCCCCTCCCCCCGCCTTAAATTCAAATCTTTGCCAAGTCATTACTGTGATGACGGAGGGGTTGTTGGCCTGCGCTTGTTTTTGCCCCTTTATTAGATTGTTCGTCTTTGTATTCGTCTGACTTTATTCAAGTTTAAAAGGCTGTGTCAGTCTTGAATAAAAGTTACTCTATGTTAGGTTTTCTTATGGGAGCAAGAGTTACCCTACTTGTTTATTGTGTATTCTTTACTGTTCCCTGCCTCATTTTATTTTCAACTTAATATCGTAAAGTAAATGCGTTTAGTGGGCAAGCGGCAATGATTGCTGTTTACCACTACGAGCGCAAATGGGGT
>JADBJO010004204.1:119198-124198 GCA_016801955.1 Conus betulinus | reverse complement strand
GTTCTTAGTGTGAAGTTTGTGTCCTGTCGCGCCCTTTCTGACCGTGTTTTTGAAGCGCGGTTTAAAGGAAAGTCTTGAATTCTCCCTCTGATGTCTGGAGGGCAATTGGTTCCTGCTCGCGGCCTAGCTTGGGGAAGCGTTTGTCAACTTCCTCGTTCCCCATAACACCGCGGTGGGAGAGGACCCACTGAAACACACCAAGCTTGTTTTGGAGTCCGGTGTTCGAAGCTTCTTTCTGGCGTTCTGGGGGATCTGGTCTCTGCCTGGATGGATTCATGACTATAGCGCCCATTGGCAAAAAGAAAAACACACAAAAAACGCCACCGTCAAGCAGCTTTTGTGTGCATCCCGCAGCCTCACTCGTTGCTGTTCCGCTGACATGTGAAGACAGTACAACTCCAAACACGGTCAAACTTTCGCCATGAGGTCTTATATGCCTGCTGACGAGAATCTCAGGTTACAATCTTTCATGCAGTCAACAGGACTTTCCCAGCGGGTTAGCAGGTCTTTCCTCACCCTCACTGGGCTTTCTCCAGAGTCGGCCAAAAAGGCAGACAAGTGAAAGATACACCCAAAAGTGCGGGTGAGACACAGAGAGAAGTACTGCCAATCAGCTGGAGGAGTGTATCCTGTCAAGTAAAAGACAAAAGTAATTCCCAAATCGAGGTTTTCAACTGTCCTGCTGCCTGCCTGCCTGTCTGTCTGTACGTATGTAGATCTGTTCCCCCGAGACACAGACACCGTCCGTGCATCTTATTCTCTTCTGTCACGCCCAGCATTACGCAGTGTCGTGCATATAGTGTCTCTAGAGTGGTGTTCCGGCCATCGAGGATATGCCGTGTGCATAATCTGGCGCAGGGGTTCGGCTCTCAAGATTCCAGACAGTTTATCTGTCCAAATGTTTGGGTAATTGCAGTTAAGACTGAGGGCATCATAAGTCACGCGCCCACGTAAAAAACAGCACCCACCCAACGCCTACGCATCTTTGTTTTATTTATTCAATTATCTATTTATATTAGAGGGTGGAGGAATGCTAAGGAAGTAAGAGGTATTGGGCGTGTGTGGGCAGGTGTGGGGTGGGTGGGTGGATGAAGGATGGATGGGGAGAGATTGTGTGCGGGAGGGAAAACCTCTGTTTGGCCTATTCCCGAGGTTAATTATCTCTTGATATTTGTCTGTCTGTCTGTCTCTTTATCTAGCTGTGTGTGTGTGTGTGTGTGTGTGTGTGTGTGTGTGTGTGTGTGTGTGTGTGTGTGTGTGTGTGTGTGTGTGTGTTCAATTTCTTTTCTATTCTCTTTGCCACTTGTACTCCTACCTTCTTTTTTCTTGTTGTTGTTGCCATATCCCGGCTAAAAGACTCCAGGGATCATCCGAACAGCCAAAGTACTTGAACACTATGGTAAAAAAACGCATCAGCTGGGGATGAGAACATTACGTGTGCGACCGTTTTTGATTACCCCGCCACGTGGGCAGCCACACTGCGACTTCGGGGGATTTTGGAAACTGATAATGTTATTTTAGGAGCTTGTCACAACTGAAGACAAACCCTGCATAACTATGCAGAGCATAACAACATTTTGATGTAGCCTTGGTGTTCTAACCTATGTCAATTGGCCTGACACAGCCTTAAGCCAAGGCAGCCTTCTTTTTTGATCCACAGCTTTAATACACGACACAGACACACTCAACTCGTCGACTCTGTGTGTGTGTGTGTGTGTGTGTGTGTGTGTGTCTGTATGTATGTATGTATCTAATACATGGGCGCGCGCGCGCTGGCTCGCACGCAAACACGCATGCACGCACGCACACACACACGCACGCACGCACGCACGCACACACGCACGCACGCACGCACGCACACATGCGCGCGCGCACACACACACACACACACACACACACACACACACACGTGAGCACATCGTGCATTTCCATCGTCGTGTTATCTCCGTTCACCTGTTCGTGGAGATGACATTCACTCACGACTGAGAACAATACGCGCTTCTCTTGACCACTAAGGGTCAGAATCGTCGAGAAGCTTGAGGAAGACGACTGCTTGTAGGCGTGTGTGGTCTTCCATTTTTGCGTGATCTCCAGTTGCTGTTGCTGGGCCATTGTTGTAGAGCACAGGTGGATGTACCAGGTACATTTTGCAGCTGCCTGTTCTCCTGTCTGTTTCCCTGCGTTTTGTTTCCCCTGTCCGTGCTTTACTTCTGTCGTTGTATGGTGTGTGGGACATTCTCTCTCTCTCTCTGTCTGTCTGTCTGTCTGTCTCTGTCTCTCTCTCTCTCTCTCTCTCTCTCTCTCTCTAAAACACGCGCGCGTGCGCACGCACACACACACACACACACACACACACACACACACACACACACACACACACACACTCGCGTGCGCGAGCGCGTACACACACACACACACACACACACACACACACACACACACACACACACACACACGCACATTTCAATCCATCATTGTCATTTTCAACAGCAATCTGATAATAATAACACTTCACGGCAAGATTTCTTCCTCCTCCCTCCCTCTCCCACTCTCTTCGGCTTTTACACTCCTCAAAACCGGAAATCATGTTCAAATAGTTGAAAAGTCATTTCTTTATCAGATCAATAATTATGTTTTAGACAATATCAATATTCAGCTCCAGATAAAAGAATTTGTTGATGGAAAGAAGTTAAAGGAAGAATTTTGAAAAGGCGTTTTTTTTTTCCACCAGTGGATTATCTTTGTTAGAGGGCTCAGTGTGAGTGGAGCCAAATCTTCCTTTTTCCATCGTGGTTAAACCCAGCGATTTTGTAGCTTATTTTTTGTATATTATACAGATTGCCATTGAAGTCAAGGAGGGAAGGAGAGGTAGAGGACGGGGGGGGGGGGGGGGGGGGGGGGGGGGGTGGTAAGGGGAAGCGGACGGTGAACGGTGGGGGGGGAGGGGGGGGGGGGGGGGGGGGGGGGGGGGGGGGGGAATCTTTCGGCGGAAATCTTTCCCACTTTGCACCAGCCAGCAGTTTTATCAGAAACTTTTCTGTCTGCGTAAATGACAGAGAAGTCTGTGAAAGAGAGCTAGTATCTTGTGCTAAGTGCTATATCGGACTTGACAGAACATAATTTCCGTTCCGTAGAAATGCCCTGAGTCAGCAAAGCCTATTCCTTTCATCCTAACTGATATTATTTTCCTGACATTTTACGTCGTTGGAACAGTTTCCTTTCTACCCCTCTCCCTCCTCTCTGAGAAGACAAACTTCTTTTTGTCCTCCTCTTGTCAGCACATAATCATCGTTGGCTTATTATGAATGGCGAATCTTGAGAACGCCCATCAAACGCCGAAGACTCGGACGACAAGTTGTTGCAACCCAACTTGTTCGAAGTCCCGATTTGTTCAGACGGAGAAATCCATCCCCCTTCGGCTGTCTGATAATTATGTATATAAACAGCCTGGTTTGTCCAAACTAAGAGGACATGTTGGAAACACTGAAGCATACCCGATTTGTCCAAACTTCTGATCAAAAACGTCACATAATGCTGAAGACTCTGTTGGCCTCCCTCTCTCTCTCTCTCTCTCTCTCTCTCTCTCTCTCTCTGTCTGTCTGTCTGTCTGTCTGTCTGTCTGTCTTCGTCTCTGTCAATCTCTGTCTGTCTCTCTCTTTTTCCGTCTGTCTCTCTGTCTCTCTCTCGCTCTCTCTCTTGCCTTCTCCGTCTGTCTATAACATATTTTATTATTTTCAACTGAAGGGGATTTTTTTATGATTCTCAAGATATTTCTCACTTTCTCTCCGTCGGTGTTTCTTCCCCACTCTCAACACAGCCCCACATGCCCCTCTCCTATTCCCATCCACGATACCCACTACCCACTTTTTTTTTTTAGTATGCCAAAAATAATCAACTTGATGATTTTGGGTATACATCAAGGAGAAGAAGACCCGCGGGCCTGCTCTGTCTCTCCTTGGCCATAGACATGAACAGGGCAGGTGAGAGACAGAAGATAGAAAGGGTCAGGACGGAGAAAAGACAGAGCGGTGGAGAAAAACGGACACGAAGATACATAGAGAATGGGAAGGGGGTAGCTGAGAGAGAGAGAGAGAGAGAGAGAGGAGAGAGAGAGAGAGAGAGAGAGAGAGAGAGAGATCTACACAGAGACAGGAACGAGACAGAGAGACAGATTCTGAGAAACAGACACAGACGGACGCAAGAGACTGAGAGCGAGAGACAAAGGTGAGCATCATATGAGTCAGGAAGAGGCAGAGATGGGAAGAAGAGACCGGAGACTAAGTCAGAGGAAGGCATGTACACAGAAATGAGGAAGACCAGGAAGAACGACAGACGAAGGAGAAAATACTGATTTAAAAAAAAAAAACAAGGACAAATTGGGACTGATGACAAATCGGGCTGTCACACAAGTCGGAGAATATTTTCAAGAAACAGACGTGAGATCTGACGGAAAATACCTGCGGTTATCAGAAGAACACAACCGAAGGAAAGGATAAGGAGAGGGGAGGTTGGGGTCAAGAAGTAAAACCTCACCTGTTTTTTTTTTTTTTAACGATTTTTTCTCACGGAAAGATTTACACCTAACCCACCCTCACTCATCTTACTTCACATACGCCCCATACACCCTCTCCACCCACCTTCCTCTGTCTGTAACTTACTGTTGGAAAAGATAGAGACATGCGGAAAAAAACCAACTCCGTTGCTTTAAACATCAAAATGCGGAATGCAAAAAGACAGTTCAGCTTTCCCTTTGCAGGTTGGAAGGACGCTGTTCTCTGACCTGAACGCTAGCCCATTTTCATTGTCATTCAGACCATGATCTGAACTCCCGTCTCTGATTGGTCGCTTTCATGGAGAAAAAAAAGGCTAATTTGGTAATCGCTCCGTCAGCTTGACCGAGGCACGCCTCTTTGCTGATGATTGTCCCCTGTATGGAACCCCCCCCCCCCCCCTCCAGCAACGACACGAGAGGGACATCGATGTATTGGAACGAGTACAGA
>JADBJO010004204.1:99198-104198 GCA_016801955.1 Conus betulinus | reverse complement strand
TTTAACTGTGTGTGTGTTTTTTTTCTTTTTTTAACACAACAACGGTTTCAGACAACACCACATCATCATCTGCCAGTGAAAGAAAAAAAAAAAACTCAAGTAGATTTTATGAAACACCGGCACTATATCTACCATTCAGCAAACAATTTTTTTTGCCTAAATACATCTCCCTTTTGTAGCGCAAATGATTGAGTCCGTTACTTCTGTACCTCACCAGCCTGATTTTACATATAAGAGAGACATAAGCCACAGAGAGGGGACAGAGAGCGAGAGAGAGATACTGACTGGCAGACAGACAGATAGACATACATACAGACAGACAGACAGAAGGAGAGAGGAGGGTGGGATGGAGGGGGTGAGTTGAGGCGGAAAAAGACAACACATAAACATTCAGAGAGAGAGAGAGAGAGAATCGGCGAGAATATCTCGACAGTAGAAAAAAACAAACTCGCTGATATCTCTCTACACCTACAGCTAAAGGTCAAACGAAGAGCTCTGGAAAGACTGATGGGGTGTTTCGGCGAAGATACACGACCCTTAGGACCCATCCCTCAACCTTTTGGCCACCTGGACTATTGACAGGTCAGAGGTCAGGGTTATGGTAAAGGTCATGTCGTAACAGTACCGTTCGCTGAGACCAAAGATCAGAGGGGAGAGTATAAGTACTCTCTCGCCTTTCGCTAGTTTACATTTCTACTGCCCATTTCGCAGGCATTCAGCACTTCCTGTTGATGTCACTGGCTTTCTGTGCATCACCTCTCTTCCCAAATCCCTGTCACCACAACAAACGACGGACGAACACATGGAGTCTTTATGTCACACACATTCCACAATCTTTGTTGACGTATGGCGTTGAACGTTTTTTTTTTTTTTTTTTGTTTTGTTTTGTTTTTTTTTTAAATTCCAAAAAGTAAGTCTCCTTTTTCACATTAGGATTATTTGTCAAGAGAAACAGGGTGATTTGCAATCCAGTCATAGATCAATAGAGATGGGATCAGAATCTCGCCTTAAACACACACACACACACACACACACACACACACACACACTCTCTCTCTCTCTCTCTCTCTCTCTCTCTCTCCTCTCTCTCTCTCTCTCTCTCTCTCTCTCTCTCTCTCTCTCTGGTGGTGGTGAAAGCAAGGCGAGGTGCTGATCCCATCCCTATTGATCCATGAATGGATACAAATCACCCTGCTTCTCACCGACCGCCGTGGCGAGGTGGTTAGTGTCTCGGAATTCCGGCTGGGAGGTCGTGTGTTCGATTCCCATCAATCATGTGGGATTTTTCTGCCCCGATCGGCTCCTAACCAGAATTGAGTTGGCTACGGGCTCAGCTGGGAGGGCTGGGACCACACAGTCGAGTTTCCTCCGCTAAACGGATGCGTCTCGGAGAGTGTTCCTCAAATCTAATCAACACCTGCAGGAGTCTGTATTTCCTGGCCTGGCTGACGCCGGGATATATATGAAAGTATACGTAGAATACACACAGTCATGTCATGCAGTCTCAGAACGGAATGGAAATCCGCAACACCATTTTCATCATCCTCATTCTCATCGATCAGGACTTTTTTTCGTCTCAATTTCTCTGGCCCTTCATGCCCTGCTCTCATGGTAACCTCATTTTCAATACCCTCTCCGCATCTATGGCCTTGATTTGATTCCGTCGGGACCACCGGTATCGGCATATTCATAGCGGCTGTCGTTGAACGGATGTTGGATCAGAACAGGCACTACGGAACACCGCCGAACTGACTCAGCAGCAGTGCAGTGTCTCCTCCGGTGGGTTTGCCTCTTGACGACTTGACATCGACTGCTCCCTATAGATTGCCGGTGCCGGTGCCGGTGCCGGGGACTGCGGCGGGAAGGGTCGGGGCTGTGGCTGTTGTCAAGGGGCTCGGAATGAGCGGCGTGTTGCAATGCCACTGAGGTGGCATAGAAGTTGGGATAGCAAAGCAAAGACCCAAAAAAAAAACAAAATACAAAAACAAACCCTCTCTCTCTCTCTCTCTCCTCTCTCTCTCTCTCTCTCTCTCTCTCTCTCTCTCTCTCTCTCTCTCTCTCTCTCTCTCTCTCTTCCGGGGCCTCCAGTCTATCTATTCCGACTTCTTTTTGGGTGGGACCTTTGTCTGCCTATTTTCCCCATTCTTTCTCCTTATTTTTCGTTTCACCCTCCTTCTAATTCTAATGTGAAAAAAAAAACAAGACTTGCCTTGGAATTTGGGGCTTAAAAATAACTTGTTCAGTGCCTTACGTCAGCAAAGAGAGCGGAAATACGCGTGGTTCGAAGACTCCTTGTGTTAATTAGTCGTTTGCTGTGGGGCACAAGGATCTGGAAGTAAAAAAAAGTTCTAGCAGACGACTGGAAAATGTGGAGGAGAGGCGGCGGACGAAGGGGACAGGGAACGAGGAGTAGGAAGGCAGAAGGGGAAGGGAATAAAGGAGGAGGTCTGTAGTTTTGTGTCTGCGCAATAAAACTACAGGGGAAAATACATTACAAACTGATTTCAAGTCAGACTCAATCTGCCTTGGGGGATTGGGTTGCGCAATGAAATGGTTTTTTAATGAGGGTTTCATCCTCAAACGGACGGCACGTGCAGCCTCGAGTGTACTAGAAACATACATAACGTTGGGCATCTAATCTGCATCGGTAGACTCCGACTGAGGGGCGAATGCTGGTGTGAAATTACAGGCACGGCGCTTCCACAGCTGGAACATCGGGAGCCGATTATACACGCGGCGCTCTCAATATGTTTGGCGTGATAAAAAAAAAAAACGAAACAGTGATTCTCTGTCTGTGTGTCTGTCTGTGTGTCTGGGTCTGTGTCTGTCTGTCTGTTTTGTGTCTGTCTGTGTCTGACTGTCTGTCTGTCTGTATGTCTGTCTCTCTCTCTCTCTCTCTCTCTCTCTCTCTCTCTCTCTCTCTCTCTCTCTCTCTCTCTCTCTCTCTCTCTCTCCTGCCTGCTTAAACGTCTATGGAACACACTTGAAATTCTTCAATGATAATGATGATGATGGTGGTGGTGGTGGTGGTGGTGGTGGTGATATCAGCTTTGGACCGTTTTCAAATGTTTTTGCTTTTTGGCAGAAACAAACAAAAAACAACCAAGCAAACAATTTTACATGCAACCAGTGCAAGCACAGCACAGATGAACTACCCCCCTATTCGTTCGCGCATTCAACACATCCATTTGTATCTTTTAAAAGGTGACGGAGCTCCGTGCATAGCACTCAGTATGAACAAAAATGTACTTATACGGTATTGACACCAGACACAAACACATTACAGCACACTCCACGAAGTCCTTGTTCAGGATGTCCCACCTGGTGCGATTCTTTTAGCTCCAGAAGGAGACTAACATTTTTTTTTTAACTGATTCCAAATTTACGGACGAAATATTTGAAAGTAAAATGGTTGCGTGATTTTAGAAAAATCTTTTTTTTTTCAGTGAGTTCTGTTTCTATCGATTTTTTCCCGAGCATACATGTTGAGAGTTACTTCGGAGAGGTGCCAGCCATGATATGACCCTTTGCGGTCGGCTGGGCCTTAATTCAATGGAACCGGACCCAAGCAAATAATATAATATAAAAAAAAACACGTGATACGAAAGAGCTTTGCTAAATTCATAATTAACAGTTGAACCTATTCATTCCTTATTTTAAAATGATTAATCCATTCCTTAGTGAGCGTACAACCAACTGGCGAGTCACTTCGTCAAGGAAGAACAGAGATGTGGGGCAAGGGGTGGGGGGTGGGGGTGGGTGGTGGAGGGAGGTTATAGTGGCCAAAAAGTTGCCGAGAGATGGACAGAGCGCAGGGAAGGGGGGGGGGGGGGGGGGGGGGGGGGGGGGGGGGGATGAAGGGGGAAGGGGGAAAGAGGGAGGGGACTAGCAGTAAAGCTTATTCCATTTTACCGAATGAAGTGCACTCGCCAAAAAAAAAAAAATAAAGAAAAAAAAAAAAAAAAAAAAAAAAAAAAAAAAAAAAAAAAAAAAACAGCTGTGCGATGGGAGGAGGAAAAGATGAGGTAGGCCGGGGGGGGGGGGGGGGGGGGGGAGGAGTGGAGGGGGGCCGGGAGGGGAGGGGGCAGGACAGGTTGGACAGGAGTAAGCGGAAGGCGGACGGGGGAAAAGGGGTGAAGCTGTGGAATTTATTTTCGTTTCTGCGACTCAAGAACACTCGTCTTGAAGTGTCAAGCTGTTGAGCTGAGAGAGAGAGAGAGAGAGAGAGAGAGAGAGAGAGAGAGAGAGAGAGAGAGAGAGAGAGGAAAGACAGACAGACAGACAGACAGACAGTCAGACAGAGTCAAACATTCACTAACTTTATGTCGGGAAAAGAAACAAGAAAGAAGAAATGTAAAAACGTAGAAAGCCAAAAACTAAAAAAAGATGAGAGAGAGAGAGAGAGAGAGAGAGAGAGAGAGAGAGAGAGAGAGAGAGAGAGAGAGAGAGAGAGAAGCGGAGAGGAGGGGTGGGGTGGGGGGGTACAGGTCCTGTAGTTTTAACTCTCGGATGTTTCTTCCCTCTCAATCACACCCCAGCGTCCCCTCTGCTTCATCATCTCATGATCCGCGCTGCAGCTAGAGACAACACGTCTAACAGTTACATAGAAAAGAAAAAAAAAAACTGGTCTTCAACATGTTTCAACCCCGACGAGTCGAACCAAAATTAAGTTAAGGAGAAGACGGTGAAGGAGAGGAAGAGGATTGGGAGGGGGGGGGGGGGGGGGAGGAGTAGAGGAGAAAGAAGAGATGAGGAAACAAGTTCTCATCTTTTAATGAGCTTCGTGTTTGTCGTTGGTTTCTGTCAAGGTCGGCCACGTTTATCTCTGACGACGGCGTATTTCCCCATCTTTTCTACGCGTTTTTTAACGTGCTGCAGAGATGAGGATCTTCGTCGGAATACCACGTGTTCAGCCCACTCAGCCTCTGTAGGGTGTCGTTTGATGTTTAACAATGTGGGAATGACTTGACTGAGCGTGAGACATTGCGAAATCAGGCTGC
>JADBJO010004204.1:91698-96698 GCA_016801955.1 Conus betulinus | reverse complement strand
GAGAGATAGGGAGGTAGGAGGGAGGGAGGAAGGGATGGAGAGAGACAGAGAGACGGAGACAGAGACAGAGAGACAGACAGGCAGAGAGACATACAGACACAGAGAGAATTGAGAGAGAGAGTGAAAGAGACAGACAGACAGACAGACAGACAGACAGACAGACAGAGAGAGAGAGAGAGAGAGAAGTACAGAGGAGAAGAGGCGAGAGAGAGAGAGAGAGAGAGAGAGAGAGAGAGAGAGACGTAAGTAGAGTGGAGGGGTGGGGGACAGCTAGAACGGAGGAGTTAGGGAGGTGGGGGAACAGATAGGTGAGGAGGAACGTGTAGAGGGAGAAGGTGGCGATAGCCTCACCCGCGAAATGCACTTATGCTATCTCCATCTGCTTTTTTCCCGTGCCACAGTGAGACACGAACGGGTGTCGAGGTCACCTGAATAATGTTGCGCTCGAGATCAGCACTAAATCTTGACTGCTACCCCCTTCACACACAAACCTCCCCCCCCCCCACCCCCTCTTCCCTCCGCTTTTTTCCCTGTCTCTCTCCATCCTCAGCTCCTCCCACATGGCCCCCCTCCATCAAGCCGATTCGACTCCGACTCGCCCCCCCCCCCCCCTTCCCCCAACCGACTCTCTTACCCTCACACCCTGTCCCTGTACTTAACAGTAAAACCCCCCCCCCCCCCCCCCCCCCCACACACACACACATATGCGCCTGCACGCGCACGCACGCCCGCACGCACGCGCGCGCGCGCCACACACACACACACACACACACACACACCTCCCTTGTGCCACTGCCGGCGTAAGCAACGACTGCTGCACACGAGTTATTTCCCTTTTCTTCTGGCCCTACCTGCATGCGCCGATCCAACCATTGTAAAAACCCAGACCCCCCGTCTGACGTCAGCCGTCTTCCGCTATTTCCGGTCTCGCTCACCTTCTTCAAAACAGCCGTAAGTAATAATGTGCTTCAGTTTTGCATGTTTTTTTGCAGAGTGGGAGCGGGGTTAGGGGGAAGACGGAGTGGAGCGTGGAGGGCGGAATGGAAGGGGTGAGGGAATGGGGGGGGGGGGGGGGGGGGCGCCAGGAGAGAGGCCTGTATAGAGAGAGGGTGAGGAGACGGCAGTGCAGGTCGCCATTATGGAGGAGAATGGTGGTGTGGAGAAAGTGGGGAGAAAGGGAATGAGGGATGTGGGGGGGAAGTATTGGTGGAAAAGGGGGGGGGGGGGGGTTGTACATTAGGATAATAAAGTCATAATGAACTGTTTTTGAGAGACAGACAGACAGACAGACAGAGACAGAGAGCGAGGGGGGGGGGGGGGGAAGAGAGAGACATCGCGATGATGAAGTCATAGTGAACTGTTTTGAGAGAGAGAGAGAGAGAGAGAGAGAGAGAGAGAGAGAGAGAGAGAATGAGAGAGAGAGAGAGAGAGAGTGAGAGAGAGCAGGGGCGGATCGGGAGGGGGGAGGGGTTCCGGCAATTTCCTCAAAAACTGTGGGCGAAAAGTGGCTTTAGACAGCAGAGTAAAAGATACCAAATACAGAGTGAGGGCCAAGAAATCTACTCATAAGGGAAGATGGAGGGTGAGGTGGGACGGGAAGGAGAGAATGGGGAAGGGGGGGGGGGGGTGTTGGAATGGGTTTTTACAAAGCGGATATGAAGATACCAATGCCGGCGAAGAAATCTGGATCGTTTCACACACACACACACACACACACACACACACACACACACACACACACACTCGTCTAATATCACTTAATGTGGAAAGACGTTAAATTGAACAACAACAACAACAACAACAATAACAATAACAACAACAACACACACACACACACACACACACGCGCGCGCGCGCGCGCGCGCGCGCGCACGCGCGCACGCATGCACGCACGCGCGCACGCACACACACACAACACACCTGCCGGCACGCATGTGACCTGAAAATTCCTCCACAGCTTTTTTTTTTTTTTTTTTTTTAGAGAGGCAGACAGACAGACAGGCAGACAGACACGGTAGCCAACGGTAGCCACAATAGTACCAGCCACTACCTGTACTTCCACAAACTCTGTGAGGCAAAGAGAAACATTCCGTCTGGGGAAGTCCACGGGAATGTCAGTGACGTCAGTCCCCGGTCCGTCTGGGTGTTTCTTCTCCCCCAAATCCGCTGCGTCACCAGCTTGATAGCACACGCACGCACGCACGCACGCACGCACACACACACACACACACACACACACACACACACACACTGTTTCCTAACCCAACGAAGGGTGTTTTGAAGTGCACTCCATTTCACCATGGTCGCGTAGTGAAAAAGCCATTGTCAACGGCCAGCGGCTCATGCGTCATCGATTTGCTGCCGAGCGAGAGGAGAAGAGTACCTCCTTTGTACAGGCGGGGAGGAGGAGCACCACAGCGTAATCTTATTCAACATACTGTTTGGCAGGTTGACGACTGCACACTGCCCGGACAGTGCCTTTAGTGGATTTAACCCCTTTGAAGCCGAAGGCAGCTCTTCGGAAATCCTACCATTTTCAGGCGTTATAGTTCAGTTCTCAGGTCTTTTTTTTATTACTGTAGCCCAGCTGACCACTTTGGGACTTTTTCGGGACTATCAATCTTATGCGGAAACAAAAAGTCCCCGACCTGAGCAGTTCAGGTCATGAGAGTAAGGTAACATCCTGAACAAACTAACAAACAAAAGCAGTGCATGTCGTGATGGCTCTGCCCTTACGGCGAATAACACAACGCTGTGCTGAGATCCATAGCCATACCACTTGACTTCTCATTCCCAGTTTCTTACTCCCATATCAATCGTAAAAATCAATTAAAAAAGCTAAAATTTACCGCAAGGAATGCTTAAAACAAAGGTAACACAGCAAAATACCCACCACAGAATCGATAGCGAGTATCCCACTCGGGACCGTTTTGATTTCCTGCGTTGTGTTGATTTTACAGCCGCCCTCTTGTAACGCCTCATCATTCGTGAAGCTGTTCTTTCACTCTTTTTCGCTAAAATAAAACAACATGATTGTGCTTTAGAAACTGTTTTTTTTTCTCTCTTTCTGCTCATGATTAAAGCTACCAACATTAACAGTAGCATCACTAATAGGAGTTGGTGGTGGAAAAGTTCGCCGTGGGACCAATGCCGAGCTTTGCTGTTGCGTTCTTGCTACATTGGCACTGAACAGGGTCAAGCAGAAGAGGATAGCAGTGTTTTTTGTACAATATTGGTGCTGGTACATTGGAATCAATGGAGGCCAGAATCCACAGGCACACAAGGCAATGACATGGAGTCTCACCCAGCCTCGCTGACGTTGCGCTCTACTGCCGCCAAGCACTGCTGAAGTTACCCCTGAAATCCGACTGGGAGGAGAACAATGTGGGCAAATCAATGCAACAAACCGTGCTTGATGCTTCCAGACAAGGCTGGGAGACCAGTCCAGCTCAGGCTAAAAACGGCGCCGCCGAAAATAGAAAGCTGAGGAGTGTGTGGACATGGTAAAAGAAAACCTTAAGATCAAGGAAATGAAATGACACACGTAAAATAACATAGAGCCTTGGATTCATTAGAAATTAAATGGTGGTCAAAGGCAAAACGGATAGCAAAGAGAGAGACACCGTAATACGAGAGCTGAAGAAAGAAGAGGATGCCAAGAGCATCCAGAAGGCAGTCAGCAGGACAAACAGGGGCAAGTAATCACGTAGGAAAATGCACTCTAAAATGTCTCAGTTGAAAATGACACATGACACTTGGCATCTCTAAGGATCAGCTTCATCATCAGATCTGTATATGGCCTTCTGCCCTCAAATTCAGACCTGGTGAACAGGGGGAAATCAGAAGACCCTGAGTCTTCACACGGTTATGGCAGACAAAAAATTGCAGCATGTCCTGAGTTCATGCCAAGCAGTGCTAACCCAGAAAAGTTACACACACACAGAGACACAATCAAATGCTTTAAGAAATCACATAATCATGCAGTTAGCGCTACCGGAGGAAACACTTCACCCACCACCAGCCCTAGCATCGACGTTCTGTCGGCAGAAGGTCATAAATCATGCTCTGAAGCAGCTGTGACATCAGGACTATGGAAACGGGTTTATTGGACTGGGAGTGCACAGCAGACATTCTAGAACGGGAAAACCATCCATAGATCATCAGGAAGAGTGGCATGAGACCGTCTCTGATGCCGTACTCCACTCAAGTTCATCAAAACAACTGAACCTGATCTGACTCACGGTTCCATATCAAAGCAGAATGGAGCGACTCACATCTACAGGACTGAGAAGTATACCAGTCTAGGCAGCAACACTTGAACAGATATTCGTGTGAAAGGGACATGCCAATGTTAGAAGTTTTTTTTATGTGCAGAAACGCAAAGGAATGTGTAGAACGGTTTGATCGTTTTCAGCGCATGATGAATGACGTCTACAGTTATCAAACAGGGATTCTTTTTGCCAGGAGATTTTGATGTTGATTTACTGAAGCCTCATGATACTCCGAAAAGAATTTTGAATTACAAATCCTGACACAATTAAGTTAAGTGATACCCCAACCAGAAAAAAAGCACGATCTGACTTTCCTTGACCGTACATAGATGAATAATCCATTACATTTTTTTTCAAACCTCTGTACCTGTGTATGGCCTTAGTGATCTCTTTCTTGTATGCTGAACGTGGTCTGAAAAAAGGAACAAAATTCCCAGAAGAATTCATCAGCACATGTCTTTTCCATTTTACAAAATACTTAGGACTGATAAATGTCTATCCGACTTGTGTTTTGCAAAGTTTTCAGAAATTTATCAGTATAACGACCCTGACAAGGCACATGCAGCTTGGTATCGCATTTTTCTCTGTGTCCTTGACAATCCTGTTTTATTGAATATGATTTCTTTCATGCAAACCAAAGCGGATTTAAACAGAATCATTCCTGTCATACTGCACTGGCAAGTCTAGTTAAACAATAGTATTCGAACATTAGTTGCGATCTTTTTCAAC
>JADBJO010004204.1:81698-86698 GCA_016801955.1 Conus betulinus | reverse complement strand
TGTGCCGGTCTTGTATAATTGTGTGTTGTGGTTTCTTATGGTCTTGACCTCAGCCTGCGCATTGCTCGCATGTGACCAGTGCCGTACCGTGCCAGGCGGTTTCCCCTTTACTCGTGCAGGTCGTTGGCAGGGCGCATCGACCTGAGTTACCTCTCCCTGCTCTATACCCCCCTCCTTCCTTCCATCCCTCCCTCCTCCACACCGTTCCCTGCCACCTCAGCCTCTCACCCTCACCTTACATACAGGCTGATGGGACTCTCTCTCTCTCTCTCTCTCTCTCTCTCTCTCTCAGAATCTCTCTCTACGCTCTCTCTCTTCTCTCTCTCTCTCGTCTCTGTCAGTTCCCGTAATTTACTAATACTTTCTCTCCCTTTGATCAATGTCTGTTTGAGTGTTACTGACTTACACAGACTTCTATTTGTCTCTCAGCGTTTTGTCGGTCTCAACAGTTTTACTTCCTCGGCTGTCCTGCCTGTTTGTCTGTGTGTCTGTGTCTGGTCTGCTCTGCTCTGCTCTCTCTCTCCTCTCTCTCTCTCTCTCTCTCTCTCTCTCTCTCTCTGTCTGTCTCAATACATAGCCCACATACAGTTATAGGTAGACGAATAGGTAGACAGATCGGCGGACAGAAAGACAGACATATAGATAGATATCACATACGCACAACACACACACACACACACACACACACACACTCTCTCTCTCTCTCTCTCTCTCTCTCTCTCCTCTCTCTCCCTCTCTCCCTCTCTCTCCTCTACCCCCCCCCCCCTCTCCCTCTCTGTATGCTTTAAACGAATCTCACAGAACTACACAGATGTTCAAACGACGTATGTGTGCTGAGCTAGCAAAGCAGGAGAGAGAGAGAGAGAGAGAGAGAGGAGAGAGAGAGAGGAGAGAGAGAGATGAGAGAGAGAGAGAGAGAGAGAGAGGAGGGGGTAAACAAGGTGAAGGCTACCTGTCTAAAATGTTCATGCAAGCAATATACAGAGAGTTCAGCAGGTACTCTAAAACATTCGGAACTGCGCGGCCACCATACCGAGATACCTGTCGTCAGCATGTCAAGGTTGTACAGTAGAGGGAGATTCGTCGTGGTGTACTTACATTCACCGGACTCAGTTCTCCCCCCCACCCATCCCATACCCTTCTCTACTCTCCTACACACCGACTCCTCCTACCATCCTCCCCCCCCCCCCCCCCCCCCCCCCCCCCCCCCCCCCCCCCGCGCGCTCCTCTCGTCCTCCATCCTCCACTCTCTCAATGTCCACCTCTGCCCCCCCCCGCCCACCCCCCCCCCCATCCTCCCCCCCCCCCCCCCCCCCCCCTCCCTTTCCCTGTCACTTCCTCGTGCGGCAGCTACCATACAAAAATTGCCAACTGTCGCACGAGTTGAAACATCGGCAATCACAGATGATGCCTTAATGAGTTCGGGCTCTTTGTGCAATGAATGACGACGAGCAAGCAGGCAGATTAATGAGCAGACAGAACTCTTGTTTAGGCTTTTGTTTTGTTCTGTTTTTGTTTAGTTGTCCATCTTGGGAAGAAAGACCATCTTGAGACACCCTCACACAACGCACGATTGAACAGGCTTTTCCAAGTGAATCCAGAATTAAATCTACCATGTCTGACTCGACTGCACTAGCTTTTGGACCGTGAACGAAGAAAAACAAGTCTTTCGCCACTTGTGACTGGTATGTTTAACAGACAAAAAAAAAAAAAAGAAAAAAGAAAAAAAAAAAAAAAAAAAGGAAAAAGGAAAAAAAAAAAAAAACAAACAGAAGAGAAAAGAAACAAGGCCATGGCGAGACAATGAAACCTCCCAAACAATGGACCTAAAGGTACCTACAAAGAAGGTGAAAAAAAAATTGACACTTTTGGCTGGAGTCTTTCTCTACTAATATTCGTAGTTGCTTGCGTAAGCTTTTGGTTTTTCTCCTCCACAGCATTAAGCAAAAAAAAAAAAAAAAAAAAAAAAAAGTCAACCAGTGACCGCATACCTCATGCTCCGAAAAGTACAGTTCATCTGAAAGTGCTGCTATATATTGTCCGGACAGACATCATGGGACAAGGTGTCTACCCTTTGACAGTGATGACATAACCGTACAGGTGCGAATCGACTCTCTTAACTGTCCCTCACCTCCGTACCATAATTATTCAGAGCAGATGACCATAGCTCTAGTTCCCTCCCCCTCCCCCCCCCCCAACCCCCCCTTTTTTTTTTTTCTCCCATTTTTGCCGATCGCACTTCTGTTCTCTGAGAGAGAGAGGAAGAGAGAGATGAGAGAGAGAGAGAGAGAGAGAGAGAGAGAGAGAGAGAGAGGGAGAGTACACTTCAGTTATGGACAGTACGAGAGGTAAGGGAAGGAGGAAAGGTAATGTTGCTTATAGCCCAGCCGACCGCAGAGGTCCATACCAGGGCTGTCACCACGTTGAAGTCAACTCGCAAGTCATAAAAAAAAAAAAAAACGTTCACACATCTCTTTAAAATACACCTTCTAAAAACGCACCAGAAAACTTTTGTTAAAGGTCTTTCTTCTGTAAAAAAAAAAAAAAAATGTGATCCTTTTTCAGAAATTCAAAGATCACGTCAGGTGGGACATTTCTGAACAAGGTTTTCATGGAGTCTGCTGTAAAGTGTTTATGGAGAGAGAGAGAGAGAGAGAAGAGAGAGAGAGAGAGAGAGAGAGAGAGAGAGAGAGAGAGAGAGAGACATAAGACATAAATGGTTTATCCTCTCTCAGTTGCATTGAGAGAGACAGACAGACAGACAGATACACTGACAAACAGACAGACAGACAGACAGAGTGAGACATACAGATAAACAGAGACCGAGATACTCAAACCTTATTGACCACTCCAAACACGACTTCCCTGGCTTCCACTGTCATGTTACCGCCATCACCATCCTTCCTCACCCCTTTTTCCCCTCCTGTTCCTCTGCCTGTCCATGTCCGCTAAGCACAAACAGGTGTCCTGCAAAACAAAACACCCCCAAATTCCCCATGCTCCGACAGGGCGATGATGAATCAGCCAGACTGAAATGTCAATAGCCTGGACATTGGAATGGTCCGTTACGTCGATCGACGGGTTTCATTTGTCTATGTCAGATGTCTCAGTGGTCTACTATGTCGACTGGGAATGAAGTGTGAACTGTATTAGTATGGGTTGTAAGCGTGAAATATTCACCGCTTCTCAACACGTGCGCAGCACACATGTAATTGTGGTACTGCCACGCTCTCTCTCTCTCTCTCTCTCTCTCTCTCTCTCTCTCTCTCTCTCTCTCTCTCTCTCTCTCTCTCTCTCTCATGCGCACACACACACACACACACACACACACACACACACACACACACACACACACACACACACCACACATTCTACCATAGTATACTGTAACCATTACCGGCTAACTGTCACTCCTATGATGTCGTTTGTTGTGCAGTCGACTTGGTGGTATATGCCCTTGTGCAGTCGTCTTCTTTCTTTCTTTTTTTCTTTCTTTTTTTTTTCTTTCTTTCTTTCTTTCTGCGTACGCAGGCTGATACTCCTGCGGACACTGCCTGTATAGGCAGGCAGTGGAGTTTAGTGTGTATGACCGTTTTTTTTATCCCGCCATTAAGGCAGCCATACTCCATCTTCGGGAAGGTGCATGCTATGTGTAACGTGTCATCCATACCAACGGCCAAACTGGCCTTCTCTTCCGAAGTTGGTGATGGGATTTTACGTGTGTGCAAGATGTTGCGCGCGCGTTCACACACGGAACCTCGCTTTATAGTCTCATTCGAAGGACTGTATGGAGAATGGAGTCACAACCAATGTTAATTCCGAGGGAAGAAGAATCCCCCTGTACCGAAATTCGAACCCGCAGCCCCAGGATCACGAGTCCGGCGCTCTACCAACTGAGCTATTCCGGCCCCTGCAATCGTCTTCAAAGAGGCCGGACCTAGCTTGACATTCACCTAACCGAGTACAGTGGGGTCATAGAAAAGATGTGAAGGTGTAGACGTCGAGGCCTTCCTGTGTCCCTGGACACATTCTAACCCGGTCCCTGGGTCCTCACGGCCCGAAGTAGCTCATTTGGTAGATCATCGGAGTCGTGATCCTTGCAATCTTGGGATTGCGGATGCTGGGATTGCTCCAGGATCCTGGGGGTTGCGGATTAGAATCCCCGCCTGGCTCTTTCGATACAGAAGGATTTTTTTTACTTGAAGGTAATATCAGTTCACGACTCCATTTTCCTAAACGTTCGAATGATACTGGAAACTCAGGTTCTGTGTGTGAACGCACGCATAACATCTCGCACACACGTAAAAATCCCATCGCCAATTTTCGGAACACAGTTTGGCTGTTGGTATCGATGACATGATGACATGTAAACACATAGCATGCATCTTCCTTGGAATTCTTCTTTTTTTTTTTTGTTCGAAAATCACAGAAAGACTGAATAACTGGAAAACCAATGTAATACCGAATGAAAGAGGAAACGACTGAATGTCGCACCAGCAGGCAGCTCATCGGTCGGCCCTACCCAGGTGGGCAGCCTAGCGTGGAATTAAAGCGCACAGAGCTTTTGTCTCTGATCGAAAACAGACTCTGTATGGATACTCTAATGATAATCAAAAATAGGCCTTCAGACTGTTCTCAGAGGAGGCGAAGGCCTTCTTTAACAAGATTTAACAAGATTCGCCAGCCGTTTCAGTGCTTAGCACCGGTTTTCAAGTTCTCCTGGGGCCGGTTCTGCCGCCGCCATATTTTAGTTATCTGTGACCTCGTCGTTGTTTCCACTTCTTTTAATTACCTGTTTCCCCGTGCCTCCCAAGTGGTCCACTAAATTTTTTGGACAGGTGTGTGTGTGTGTGTGTGTGTGTGTGTGTGTGTGTGTGTGTGGTGTGTCCTATTTTCCTGTTTTGTTTTTCGCGTATCTGTGTCCATTTTCCTCTTTTATTTTTCGTGTGTGTGTGTGTCCATTTTCTTGTTTTATTTTTTTTTTTTTTTGTTTTTATCTA
>JADBJO010004204.1:71698-74198 GCA_016801955.1 Conus betulinus | reverse complement strand
TCTCTCTCTCTCTCTCTCTCTCTCTCTCTTTCTTTATTGTTATCTCTTTCGCTTTGTTCTGCATTAATAAAATCATTCATATCAGTGATTACAGAGAGAGAGAGAGAGAGAGAGAGAGAGAGAGAGAGAGAGAGAGAGAGAGAGAGAGAGAGAGAGGCGCAGATAGGGTGTGATTCACACATACGCACATTTAATAACCTTATAATGGTTTGTCAGAGTTTTATTTGTTTTTATACAATTTTACATTAAGCAAAATGTAATCAATATGAGCTGCTCTGACAATCGTAGTCAACTGTTACCATCACTAGTTTCAAAAAACGAAAACCGTTTCATCAATTTTGCATTGTCAAAACGTATCATTTTTAGATATTGGCACTTCAAATTACCTCGTAAAAATATGATTAAGATCCGTGTTAACTCCTGTTGCGTTATTTGCACACACACGCGCGCGCACGCGCACACACACACACACACACACACACACACAACACACACACACACACACACACAGAGAGAGAGAGAGAGAGAGAGAGAGAGAGAGAGAGAGAGAGAGAGAGAGAGAGAGAGATCCTGCACGCAGGATCTTCAGAACTCAGCAAAAAACAAAACAAAACAAAAACAGGCAAACCCAACTCAGCTTAGAGTACGGGAGGGTAAAAATCGGCACGTGTTTTATGCAGGGTGCGAGTCATCTTCATCATACTTATGTCTTGGAAATGACGCAGCTTCCGGTAAGCGGGAGCACTGGGAGATCTAATCACTTCCAGTTTCCTTTCAAGAAGCCTCAATGCTCTGCCTCTCCCCAAATACTCCGTGACTTCCTCCCACACTCTAAATAATCGACTGCACGCTGCAGACTACCCAAGCACTGCCTCAATCTTCCGTTTTTTAGTATCTGTTTATTATGCCCAGCTTGCAGTCTATCAAAACTGGTGGGTTTCCTCTCTCTCTCTCTCTCTCTCTCTCTCTCTCTCTCTCTCTCTCTCTCTCTCTCTCTCTCTCTCTCTCTCTCTCTCTCTCTCAGTATACGCGCGTTCGCGCCTGCATCTCTCTGTTTCTGTCTCTGTCCCTCTCTCTCTCTCTCTCTCTCTCTCTCTCTCTGCGTGCGCGCGCGTGTGTGAGTGTGCGTGCGCGAGCGCGCGCGCGTGTATGCACCTGCATGCGCATGTGTGTGCATATTCCCTTTCATACGTGTGTGTGTATATAGTCTTTGATAAAGATTTGAGATCATTTATGATAAAACATTTAGTCATATATGATACCCCCCCCCCCCCCCCACCTTGTCTGAAAGGGCTGTACAGCTATTGGACAATAAACAAAGTGTCAGTGTCAGTGTCTCTCCGTCTCTCTCTCTCTCTCTGTCTCTCTGTCTGTGTCTCTCTGTCGCTCTGTCGCTCTGTCTGTCTGTCTGTCTGTCTGTCTGTCTCTCTCTCTCTCTCTCTCTCTCTCTCTCTCTCTCTCTCTCTCTCTCTCTCTCTCTCTTTCTTAATAATTCATCTTTGATGTGTGGATATTTGTCTTAACTTTATGAATGGTTCTTATTGATTTTGCCATTTTTTTTTTTTTTTTTTTTTCTTTTTGATTCCGCTCATTGGCGACGGCACATAAAAAAAACTACACAGGCTCATGTAATATCCTTTGTAATAAATACTTTCCCTTGTCCTCTCTCTCTCTCTCTCTCTCTCTCTCTCTCTCTCTCTCTCTCTCTCTCTCTCTCTCTCTCTCTCTCTCTGTCTGTCTTTGTTCTCTGTCTATTTCTGTCTCTGTCTGTCTGTGTGTCTGTGTGTCTCTGTGTGTGTATTTGTCTGTCTGTCTGTCTGTCTGTCTGTCTGTCTGTCTGTCTGTCTCTCTCTCTCTCTCTCTCTCTCTCTCTCTCTCTCTCTCTCTCTCTCTCTCCAACCCTCTTTCCCGTCTGTTTCTTCCTCTTTCCCAGTCTCGTCTTTAAGGGCTGTTTTTGGCTTTTTTTTTTTTAATACTATCACCCCCATCATATACACTTGCACGTGGGCTACGTGTAGACAGTTGTGCTTTTGGATCAGAAAGGTAAGCTAGCAGACCTGACAAGAATGGAGCTGTCAGAGCCTTGGAGGAAAGCTGCCCTGCCGCATCTCTGTAACAGCCTTCATGAACCGAAAGAACTCACAGACTTGGCATCAGCCGGTGTGAAGACGTCAGTGCCATGGTAGATTTGCTCTCGGATCTCTTCTATGGTACAGCTGAGGCCATCGTCACCATATGACGGATAACGATCGATTTCCAGTCGTGCACAGTGTATTCTGTCGAAGTCAGTGACGAGGAAAATAAGGTTCAAAAGCAAATTGTCTGGCTTGGCCGTGCTTGGTGACTGATTTTGAGTTAAAGGGCCGGGAGGTGGACAGTCACCCTGTCTCATTTTGTGACCGAACCGCACAGTAGAGGGGACTGTTCTGAAACGCTTAGAATCCAAAGTCAGTGGCGATATTTCAGCAATGTACAAAATCGTGCACAGGGTTAATCATTC
>JADBJO010004204.1:64198-66698 GCA_016801955.1 Conus betulinus | reverse complement strand
AAATACATCTCTTCTAAAAAAACCCACCCGAAATTTTGTTAAAAAGCTTTTCACTGTAAAATCTCAGATCCGATGAAAAACGTTAACCTCTTTCAAAAAATTCAAAGATCGAATCAGCGAAACATCTCTGAACAAAATTTTCACGGAATCTGCTGCAAAATGTTTGTGTCTCACATCATTCAAGTCCCAACACTCTAAGAGAATATGTTTTATTGTGGGTGACGCATGACATACCGCCGCTTAGGGAGATCTACTTTCACTTTTGTCCCGTTATTTGTTTCTGTCTTTGTCTTTAAGCAAGACACTGTAAAAACTAAGGGTCCTATTTTTGACTACATGAGGCCCCAGGTGAGACTCATCAATTTTTTGTTGGGATCCATGGTGTTCAAGGATTCGTTCAAAAAGAATTTTTCACAAACTCTTCACAAGACATGAACACTGTGACGTCACTGTTTACAGATTATCACGTGATGTCCTTTCACGGAATAGTAATACTTTGTAGTGATATAAACGTTGGCATTTTTTGTGTTTTTCTTTCCTTTGAATTCTCGAGGGGGGGGGGGGGGGGGGGGGGGGGGGGGGGGGGGGGGGGGGGGGGGGGGGGGGGGGGGGGGGGGGGGGGGGGGGGGGGGGGAAAAATAGGGGGGGTGGGGGGGTGGGAACTTTAGTCTATACCTTGGAAAGTCGGAAAGAATAGTTTTCCATGATCACCTGGGGGGTGTGTTCGCAAAAGTCTGCGTGCTCTCCAAAGCATGTGTGTGTGTGTGTGTGTGTGTGTGTGTGTGTGTGTGTGTGTGTGTGTGTGTGTGTGTGTGTGTGTGGTGTGTGTGTGTGTGTGTGTGTCTGTGTGCCTGTGTCTGTCTGTGTGTCTGTGTGTCTGTGTGCGTGTGTGTGTACATGCATGTGTGCGTGCGTGCATGCGCGCGCGCGCGCGCGCGTGTGTGTGGGTATGTGTTGTGTGTGTGTGTGTGTGTGTGTGTGTGTGTGTGTGTGTGTGTGTGTGTGTGTGTGTGTGTGTGGCTGTGTGTGTGTGTGTGTGTGTGTGTGTGATTTGCTCTGCTTTCAATACACGAAGACGATTTTTTTTTTATTGACAAAGGCAGCAAGCGTTTACAGTTCATGGGGTACAAGCTGTCGAAACGAACAAACCAACCAACCAAAATGAGCCATTGCCGTGGTCAATCCTGTTCTCGGACACTTATGTTTTTTTTTTTTTTTCCTGGCTGTCAAAAGCCGGTTCATAGTGTTCATAGTTGTTTCGTTTAGCACACTGTTCAATGGCATTACCTGTCAAAGGCAGCAAGAAGATTGACCACTTTGACTTTAAAATTGTATCCCTTCCCACAATGACAATGATAACCTTCAGTGGGATTAATTATATCCCATTACACAATGTGGATGACAACCTTGGCCACTTTCCGAAAGAAGAAAAGAGGTAGACCCCGAAAAGAGCCCCAGTCCTGAGATTCCACACGGCGATAAAAAAAAGTATTCTACGGCTGTAGTCATAATTCATCAGAAAAATATTGTCGACGATGAGTGTGTGATATGCTGTATGCCAGAGAGAGAGAGAGAGAGAGAGAGAGAGAGAGAGACAGACAGACAGACAGACAGACAGAGACATGAGAGACAGACAGACAGAGAGAGAAAGACAGACAGACTGACAGGAAAAAAGGTAGGTGTGTGTGTGTGTGTGTGTGTGTGTGTGTGTGTGTGTGTGTGTGTGTGTGTGTGTGTGTGTGTGTGTGTGTGTGTGTGTGTGTGTTTTGAAAAGAGAGAGAGAGACAGACAGACAGACAGATAGACAGACAGAGTGTACACAAAGTCTGACACAGAGACAAACGAACAAAACGTCTACAATAATCAAAAGAGTTGTCCTTGCAGACTATAACAACAATCTTTGAGCTGAACCCACTCCCCCCCTCCCCCCCTCCCCCCCCCCCTCACTCCCAAACACACCCCTCCCTGCTGCCACACCTCCACCGTCTCCATCCTTCCCATTTTACCCCCCATTCCGTCTTTTCCTCTCGCCCCTACCTTCTCCCTTATACCCCCCCCCCCCCCCTTCCCCCCGACACACACACACACACACCACACACAAGCATACCTTCTCCACACCATTTATCAACGGAGCAGAAACAATAAGTGTCCGATCCGGCCGCATATATATTCAGACACAAAAAGTGCCCCCAAACAATATGTTTACCCCTCCCCCCTCCCCCTCCCCCCCCCCCCCCCCCACACACACACACACACACATACAACTCCCTCTTTTTTTTATTCTCTTCATTCCATTCTGTGGCTAGCAGGACTGCATGTCCTTCGATTTCATGCTTCGGGAACAGAGAATGTCTGTGATCTGTTGGGAAGACAGATTAAACAGGGACCACAAACAACTGTTCCATTTCTAACGCAAAATCTCTCGGGAGGAGTGTAAGGAGGCGGGGGGTAGGGGTGGAGGAGAAGGGCTGGAGAGGGGGGAGGGGGGAACAGATGACAG
>JADBJO010004204.1:45000-50982 GCA_016801955.1 Conus betulinus | reverse complement strand
TGGTCTGTGTGTAGTTGTGGGGTGGGTGTGTGTGTGTGTGTGTGTGGGGTGTGGTGTGGTCGTGCGCGCGCGTGTGGGTGTGGTGCGTGGGTGGTGGTGTGTGCGTTGCGTTGTTGCGTGTTCGTGCCTGTGCGTGTTGTGGGTGTGTGTGGGTTGTGTGGTTGTGTTGTGTGTGTGTGTGTGTGTGTGCGTGTGTGTGTGCGTGCGTTGGCGTGCGTGGTTTGGTTTTTGTGCTGTGTGTATTAGTGTGTGTGTGTGGTGTGTGGTGTGTGTGTGTGCGTGTGTGCGTGCGTGTCCGTGCGTGCGTGCGGCTGGTGTGTGGGTGTGTGTGGTGTGTGTGGTGTGTGGTGTGTGTGCGCTGTGTGGTGCGTGCTACGTGTGGGTGTGTGTGTGTGTGGGTGTGTGTGTGTGGTGGGTGTGTGTTGGTGTTGTGTGTGTGTGTGGGTGTGTGGTTGTGGACGCGCACACATGTGTAGTCTGTATAGTGTTCTGTGCTGTGCGGGGCGCGACACAAGCGTTGTGGACGTGTGCATGTGTTTGAGGACATGTCTGTGCAAGCTGCGCGCGTGCGTGTGTGTGTTGTCTTGCGGTGATGTGAGGAGTAGTATGCATTAATGGACCTGACAAAAAGGGAACATCAATCTAAATTTTTCTCTCACCCCAATCACCCAAGCACTATGTTTCACCTATCTCTTTGTCTCTTTCTGCCACGTTATCTTTATTCTCTCTCTCTCTCTCTCTCTCTCTCGCTCTCTCTCTCCTCTCTCTCTTCTCTCCTCTATCTCTCTCTCTCTCTCTCTCTCTCTCTCTCTCCCCTTCCTTTCACGGCTTCTCTCTTCTCTCTCTCTTCTCTTCTCTCTCTATCTTTCAACCCCCCCCCCCCCCCCCCCCCCCCCGCCCCCCCCCCCCCCCCCCCCCCCCCCCCCCCCCCCCCCCTCCCCATCCCCCCCCCCCCCCCCCCCCCCCCCCCCCCCCCCCCCCTCCTTTCTCGACTCCTCTCTCTCCTATGGAAAAGCAATCACTGTTTCTTTTAAAATCATTTCCTCCAGCATTCTCACAGGATCGGCGGTCATGGTGACCTGCAAAAAAAAAAGCATCAATCTCAATCGTGTTTTACTTCTGCAGGTAACTAATACCTGGCACCGTGCTGTGTCTGTCTACAATATGTCCTCCCGTCGCCATCCCTTTCCACTCTCCTTACTCTCTCTCTTCTCTCTCTCTCTCTCTCTCTCTACTCTCTCTCTCTCTCTCTTCTCTCTCTCTCTCAACACCACACACACACACAAGAAAAACTGTCTGAGTGCTACCTTACGTACAGTTGTTTTTTTCACGACTTTTTAACCCCCCCCCCCCCCTCCCCACTCTCTGTCTTCTGTCTGTAAGGTTGTCTGTCTTCTCTCTCTCTCTCTCTCTTCTCTCTCTCTCTCTCTCTGTCTGGTAGTATTCTCATTCTCTCTCTCTTTTCCTTCTCTCTATATTTATGTCTCTCTCTCTCTCTCTCTGAGTGTTCAGTGCCGCACGCGCGCGCGCGAAAAACGTCGCATGTGTGTGTGGGTGTGTGTGTGTGTTCTGTGTGTAGTGTGATGTGTGGTGTGTGGTGTGTGTGATGTGTGTGTGTGTGTGTGGGTGCATGGTGTGTGCGTGTGAGTGGACATGCTGCCCCGAGCGTGCGTGTGTGCGTGTGTCGTGTTGTAGCTAGTGATGAAGATACCCGTGGGTGTTGCGCGCGCGTGTCGTCGTAGCCCCACCGTGTGTGTAACTGTGTGACTTTCGTGTGGATGGTGTGTTGTCTGTGTAGTGTGTATGTTGTGCTGTGTTTGTGTGTGTGTGTGTGTGGTGTGATTGTCGTGTGTGTGTTAGTGTGTGTGCTGTTTGTGTGTGTGTGTGTGGTGTGCTTTTTGGTGTGTGTGTGTGTGTATGTGAAAAATGAGTAGTTTATGAACAACAAAAGTGCCGGCTGGACAATTACTCTACTCATTACAAATAGTGACTTGGCCAAAGAATTTAATAAAAGAGAAGAAAGAGAGGAGAAAACCCCAAAGAGAAACCACCCCGATACACCATAGGGAAAAGAAAAGGAAGGAAGAAACCCCGACCAAAAGGAAAAGAAAGAAAGACCCCCAGCCAAAGAATGAAAGAAGGGGAAAGAAGCAAGGGTAAAACCCCGAAGTTGCCAGGCATAACGAACCACGGGAGCGGACTCGCCCACTCGAACCCGACGGGGGGGGGCTGGGCGTCCGCGTAGGGAGTGGAAGGAAGAGAGAAAAAAAGCGGGAGAAAGAAAAAAACGGTGAGAAAAAGAAAAAAGAAAAAAAAAAAGAAAAAAGGGGAAAAAAGCAGGAGGATAGGAAGGATTGATTAGTGCTTGATTATATATAAAATCCCTCCACTAGAAGGCGGACTGAACATGGGGACCATTGTGGAGTGAGACAAATTAGAGGTCCAATCTGTGGGGGGGGACAACAAGTACCTTTACATATTTCTGCTCAGAGGCCTTTTCGTCTCTCCGCTGATCAGATCATCATGGAGGCACGGAGACTGTGTTGGTGCCATCTGGCATCAATGGAGATACATCAGAGTCTAATTTCTGTGGTAACATCATCACAAGAAGTGCAAGAGAATAAAAAATGATATAATCCAGGCATCGGACGCCTTTTAAAGCAGCCACTGAAAGTTGAAAAGTTAAAACAGGAACCCAAATCTGACGGAAATAAAAAGACTGCGAAGAACAAGAGGGAAAAAAAAAACAAAAAAAAAAAAAAAAAAAAAAAGAAAAAAAAACAAACAGAAAGAAAAAGCGTATAAATAGAAAAGAACAAAAACTATAAAAAAAAAAAAACAAAGGGAAAAACACAAAAAAAAAAAAAAACAAACCTAATTCATAGCATGTAACCTTTTTTGTGAGAGAGGGAATAATATTTGAACAAGGTGGAAATTTGGAGTGGAAATCTTTGAGAGCCACGCGCTTGTGGAGGGCGGATTCCATGTAATAATGAATACAAAGGAGGTCAAAAGGTTTGGTCAACAGTTCAGAACATACTAGCTTAATGTACGCAATTTTAAGGAGCACGCTGGCAGAAAATCATGATCATGATATTAAAGAGTATCAAAATAGGCGGAACTCTTGGACACCCCCCCCCCCGGAGAGATCTTTGAGCCTCTAGATACTTGAGGAATTCAATTAGGGATTAGAACCACCCCCACAGAGGGTCAAAAGTGTGTCAATTGTCAGACGAGTGAGTCAGCTTTACTGCTGAACAACCACTCAAAAGCATTGCCCGTCACAGAAGCGCGCGGACACCGGCTAAGCTTTGCGCACAGTATAGATTTTACTTAGATCTTCTACGAATGCGATCTCACACCTGATTGACCGAGCAATAATGTGAGCAATTTAGTGAACAATTTGTGGTGGTGGGTGAAAAAACAAGTGTAGGTTAACAATCCCTCCGTCATTACGATGATGAAACATGGCAAAGATATAAAAAAAAAAAAAAAAAAAAAAAGAAGAAGGGTGTGGGTGTGGATGGGGAGAGAGAAGACGGGAACCGACTTATACATTACCATTCCAACCTCCTCTTTCTCCCTCCCAGGTCACAAATTGTCGACATTTATCCGAGAAAAGATGAGAAAACTGGCCAGATTACAACAGTCAGCAAAGCGCAGATGATGGTGAATCAATAAGCTAACAAACCTAACTACCATGAAACAAGGAAAAAAAAAAAGGAATCTAGGATTTTACATTGACCTAGGAGATTGACCAATACCCCTCCAATTCTAACCCCTTGTCCCCCCCTCCTCAATAGAAGCAAACAAAAACCTCTTTTCTGCCAGAACTAACCGACGGGCAAGTGATGACCGTGCCAAGGAGTCATTCACCAGAAGGTGGCCGGCGCGCGTTGGCCACCATCAATATAAATGTAGCACGCCGCTGTGTACCCTGGTTCGTGCCTTCCTTTCGTCTCTCTGATTAATTCAAGGAAAGTTGTGCTGTCAGCCAGTACATGTGCCACAGTTTTCCCCTTCTTTTATATATGTTTATTTGTGTTCTGTTTTTCATTGTTGTTATAACCATAATCGTCTTCATCATCATCATCATCATCATCATCAATCATTCTCATCATCAATCATCATCTTCATCATCATCATTCCAACAACAACAAACACCGATCATAATCCTTCATCAGCATCATCAAAAACAAATCAGCATCATCATCATCATCATCATCATCATCATCGTCATTATTAGATTATTGGTATAATTATTATCATTGTTTTTGTTGTTGTTGTTATTATTCATTCTTATCTTATTATTTTTATTATTATTATTATATTCACCCGTTATATTAGCATATTCCACTACCTTCACATGGCTACATTAAACCACGTTCATCACCAAAATCATCGTCAGTGCTGGCCACGTTTCATGGTATGTTTGTTACATTATTAAATGGAAGTACATCGTACTTTTATATTTGGTGGTGGGGGGGGGAGGAGACCGCAGGTAAGAGAGGTGGGTTATGTTGCGGGGAGGGTAATGGTTGATTGGTTCTGGTGGTGGTGGTGGGGGGAGCCAGCCCACATCGTTGTGACTGATAATAATTAGTATTAAAAAAAAAAAAAAAGAGAATAGAAATGAGAAGGACTAAGAAGGACCGAATGAAAGAAAGAGGGGGGGGAGAAAATGAAAAAAAGAAATGTATAAGAGAGAAGATTGTAATAACGAGAGAAACGATTGAACAGACGAAAAAAGAAATTGCCAAGAAGAAGAAGAAGAACGAAGAAGAGAGAAGAGCAAGGAAGAGAGCGCCCGTAAGATAGAGCAGGAAAAGAACAAGAAGAGACGAAGAAGAAGAAAAAGAAAAGAAGAGACAAGAAGAAAGAAAGCAGAAGCGCGCCGCCCAACTAAGTTTCGTCTTTAATACAGAAAGGACCCACCCCACACAACCCACACACACGACTGTGACTTCTGGGTCTATGGTAAACACAAAACGTCCGTGCTCCACTTGGCAAAACATTCATTATGTTTTATGGCAAGACAGAGTTTGTTACTTTACAACAAGTGTACATTGGTTGCTGCCTGCACAGAAGGCACTGCCTGCAGATGTGCTGCGATTTGCCGGTTAGATAGATTTCTTTTTTTAGATCAGATTTTAGATAGGCTAAGAGGGTAGATTAGGGTTTAGAAAGCTTTAGAAGCTTTTCGCCTAGATTGAAGCTTCTTGGGTGCCCTGCCCCAACACGATGATGTTTTCAAAGAGTATCTCCCGAACATGTTCAAAAACGTTGTTGATCTGGAAATTCCCCCGAGGAAATTATTGAAAACAAATGGACAAACGTTTTCCAATAGTGTGATTCAAAAGACAGGACATTAAAGGGAATTCATGGGATTGCTTTTCCGTCAAGTGAGTTCTGGAACATCGTCGTCGAAATATATCTGTGGTTGTTGTTGTTTTGAGGAAGGAATTTGGTCGTCTTTTTTTTTAACATTACGCCTGCCCGGCATTAAAAGAACTGATGAGATAGGGATTATGGGATTCTTAAGAAAAGACGGAACAGAAAAAAAGAGAAAACAAAAAAAAAAAAAAAAAAAAAAAAAAAGATTTCAAAAGAAGAAACGAAAAAAAAAAAAAAAAAAAAAACAAAACAAAAAAAAAAACGCCTGCAAGACTGACAACAGTACACGAAAGGGACACAGCCGTTGACACACCGATTTCAGATCAGTGAGAGACCAACAGACAACACCACAGAAAACCACGATATACGCGAGACAGAGAAGAACCGTTGTGAAAACGAGACGACCTGACGACGTATAATGACACCAGACAGCACAGCACCCGTGTACGACATGAAGGGAGACAGTAGAGAAGCAAAGAGAGACAGGCAAAGGAGGATACAGAGAATCAAGAAGGGGAAAGTCCGTAAACAGAGGAGGAGAGAGAGAGTGGACAGAGAACAGAGTACTAACAGACGGGGACGACGGGA
>JADBJO010004204.1:30000-32500 GCA_016801955.1 Conus betulinus | reverse complement strand
GGAGGAGGATCATGATCATGAACATGATCATAATCATGATGATGTCAAGGATGATGATGATGATGATGATGTTGTTGTTGTTGTTGTCGTCGTGGTGGTTGTTGTGGTTGCTAGTGATACCATGTCTTATTTTCTGTTGTAAGAGAACACACTCTGGGAACAGCACAGACAGACCGGAAGACTAGGCGCTACTTGCATCTTTGTATTTCAATACTGACATTTTTGAGTCATTAATTCTTCGACTCTGTTGCTCTCTTTCCACAGCAAAGAAACAAGAAAAGATCTGCCTGGTTTAGAAACGATGTGGGAGAGACTGACCGACCACCACCACCCCCCCTGTCCTTCGTCCCTTCACAACCGAGGTCCAACAAAAACTACCCTCTTCGCCAAAACTAACAAACGGTCTAGTGACCACAGTGCCAAGCCAAATCACCAGAGAGCGGCTGACAACCATGCCAAGAGGGACTGCGGTAAATGTTTTCTTGATTTGTACCTTCTTTTCTTACCATTAATTAAGGCTATGGCCCTGCTGTCAGTATGTATGTATGTATGTATGTATGTATGTATGTGTATGTATGTATGTATGCATGCATGAATATATTTATCTATTATTATAGGTATTTATGAATTTGTTTATCTATTTGTACGTGTACGTACACGTTGTATGTATGTATGTATGTATGTATGTATGTATGAATGTATGTATCTATGTATGTGTGTATGTACGTATGTATGTATGTATGTTGAATATATTTATCTATTATATAGGTATTTATTGAATTTGTTAATCTTTTTATTTGTATATATATACATGTATATTGTTATTTATTTGTTTATTTACATGTTTTACACATCCGCATGTTTTCCTTGCCATTCACCACCTTTAAGTGGCTACATGAGATAAGCCACAGAGTTTTTGGTAGTGGTGGTGGTGGTGGGGGTCTGGTGGTGTATTGTGGTGACGACAATCTGGTGGACAGCGTATATGTCACTGACGACAATACCAAAGGGAGAAAGGAAACCACATGAAAACACAAATAAAAAGTTTTCATGTCCATAAATCAAACATGAATTATCACGAGGGGTCTGAATTACTATATATTAAAGGAACAAACGAAAGAAAAACATTGAAAAGCATGAAAAAAAAAGGAAAGAAAACGCCAAAATGGTTTTCATGTCCATAAACAACCAGAATTATCACGAGGGATCTCTGCTACCATCACCACCACCCGGGCGCCCACCCCCACCCCCCCCCCCTCTTCCCTCCCCCCTTTGAAAACATTGAAAAGAGAGAAAAAAAGGAAAGAAGGGAAGGAAGAAGAAGCAGAGCTCCCTCTCCAATCCCCGTCTCCACCCTTACTCCTCCTCCGCACTTGGTTATATGACTCCATTTCTAGTCTCTGCGCAGTTACTTGACAGTTGGCACTGTACGTGTGCATGCTGAGAGAGAGACACAGAGAGAGAGAGAGAGAGAGAGAGAGAGAGAGAGAGAGAGAGAGAGAGAGGAGGGAGGGACTCTTCTCTTCTCCGTTTTATTTCTGCGCATTAAAGTCTCCTCAGTTTTGGCGGCGAAGCACCAGAACAACAAAATTCGTGTCGTGATAAATCGGGAGCCTTATCTGCCCTAAACACTCCGCCTTAGCTTACATCTTTATATTTTCCGATAACAGAATAGAATGTCTGTTTGACTGGCTGGACCGCTGGCCAACTTTCTGGCTGGCCGCTTTCTCCTTCCCTCCCCCCCCCCCCCACTCACTCTCTCTCTCTCTCTCTCTCTCTCTCTCTCTCTCTCTCTCTCTCTCTCTCTCTCTCTCAGCTTCACTATGTCCTTCACACGACTGACTCACACTTCTTGGCCGCTTTTGTTTTGAAAGTGAAGCATTGAAGCAACGGGATTCGTGTCATGATAAACCCAAGAGGAGCCTCATCTGCCTGGTACAACGCTTTCAGCTTCTAGTATCTAGGTCTCCTCAAGGAGAGCATGAACTCTCTCTCTCTCTCTCTCTCTCTCTCTCTCTCTCTCTCTCTCTCTCTCTCCGCTGGGCTCTTCACGTTCACACGTCTTCGTCTTCTACACTCGTGTTATCGTTGTGTGAAATCAAAGCACTCAGCTCGGCATCGCAATCAGCAGACAGCTCTCGCGTTTGCGTGCACAGTATCTGCCTGTACCATCAGTAAAAAGACACATTCTCGGTCTCGCGGGTGTCACTGTAGATACCCCAGTCACCCAGTTTACGCCGTAACCTTTCCGCATCGTCTGCTAGACGTTAGAAATCGTGATTCTCCAGACGAAGTGGACTGTCCGTGTGTCATTTTTTTGATAATGATTGAATGGTATAGGTTTTACACACCAGTGATGCAAGATTCTTGTCTCCCCCATCTCCCCCCATCAGTGGGTTTCGATGACAATGGCGGTCATTGTCGGGACTGACAAATTACAAGTAGGCAAGGACGGTGAGAAAGGGTTAGAATCTTGTGATTTCAATGTAACTGTGAAGTC
>JADBJO010004204.1:22500-27500 GCA_016801955.1 Conus betulinus | reverse complement strand
TCCTCTTGCCTCTCTCTCTCTCTCTCTCTCTCTCTCTCTCTCTCTCTCTCTCTCTCTCAAAGTTCAAAGCTCACTCCTATGCACGGCAATTCGAAGCCAGTTCTCATGTGCCTCAGTCAGTATCTGTCTGTACCATCAGTGAAAAGACGCGCTCTGGTTCTTTCCTCTGAGGCTTCCTTCAAGGCGTCCTAGTCTCGCCGTAGCTGTTTGTCATCGCGCGCTCAACGCAAGATAAGTTTTAAGTGACGACATGCCTGTAGGGCGTAAGACTCATCCCTCGTCAGCAATGTCTTATGAAAAGAGCTTTCATTGTCAGATGTGATGAATTATGAGAAATCGAGGAACGTACTCTGCTGCCAAAAGTTTAAAATGCCAGTTAATGCAGAGGTGATGGGAAACCTGGAAAAGGGTAATATGATAGGGCTGCATGAACTGTGATCCTGATGTGCAAAGAATAACTTAACGGTAGATTTTTAAATATCAGAAGTCAGTTGAAGTCCACTTTTTTCATTTGATTCATATCTGTATATATTATCGTCAGTGGAAGTCCGCTCTATATTTATCTATTATAGTCGTGAAGGTAGTCTTAGGAGGAAATTATAGCTTTCTAGGATCAAGCATACTTCACATATTTCCTTGAGTCCTTCCTTCTTCCTTCTCTCCCTCCCTCTATCTTTCCCTCCCTACCCCCCTCCCGTCTCTCTCTCTCTCTCTCTCTCTCTCTCTCTCTCTCTCTCTCTCTCTCTCTCTCTCTCTCTCCCGCTGCTGCCCATCAGTGTCCTTCACATTTACACATCTTCTTCTTCACTTATCTTCATTATCGCTGTGTGAAATCAAACCTTTCAGCTCTGCATCGCCGTATCAGCAGCCAGTTATGTGTGTTGTGTGCCCGATCGCTGTATAATCATATCATCAGTAAAAAGACACTCTGGTCTTTCAGGTACCCTTTAGACATCCCAGTCACCCAGTTTACGCCGTAACCTTTTGCCATCGTACGCTAGACGTTTCGACGTCGATCTTATCCACACGAAGTGGGTGGTGCGGATGTTATTTTTCGATCATAGTTTCATGGTATGGGTTTTACACTACAAGGATACAAGAGACACCCTCCTCCACCTCTCCATCAGCTGTTTTCATCGTCAAGTGTGACAAATTAGGAGAAGCCACGGGAGGTGTTACATCGTTAGAATCTTGTGATTTCACTCGAACGGGGAAGTGTCAGCAAACTTGAGGAAAGATCGGCTGATTCGGTAAAAAATAACTTGGCTGTAATTTTGAGAATGTACACTGATACTGAGTGGAGTTGATTGAGACATGATTGCGTGTGTGAGAGAGAGAGAGAGAGAGAGAGAGAGAGAGAGAGAGAGAGAGAGAGAGAGAGAGAGAGAGAGAGAGAGAGAGAGAAAACAAAATGGAAAAAATATTTTCACTCTGTTAAAGCAAACTTTTATACACACACACACACACACACACACACACACACACACACACACACACACACACACACACACACACACACACACACACACACACACACACACACACACACACGCACGCACACACCTTCCCTCCCTTCCTCCTTTACTACCTTGTTGTTTTTATTTATTTTTGGTTGTCTAAAATCGCTGATGTGTATAGATATTAAATTGAAGAACACACACACACACACACACACACACACACACACACACACACACACACACACACACACACACATACCTCCCCAGTATCCTCGACGTTCACACGTCTCTAATTCATCTTATTCTCTCTTAGCACTATCGGTGTATGAAATCAAACCTCTCGTCTAATTCAAAGCCAGCACTCAGGCAGCACTTGTCAGTATCTGTCTCCACCATCAGTAAAAAGGCTCACTTGGGTTTTACCTCAATGGCTACCTTCATGGCGTTCTAGTCATGCCATAGCGTTTTGTCCTCAAGTGTTTAAACGCACTTTAACGAGAATTTCTAGACGAAGTGGTGGTATTCCTGTTTGCGTAAGATTCAACCCCTGCTACTGATATCCTACGAGAAAAGATTTTCATTGTCATGTACGAGCATTTGTGAAAAACCGAGGAACGTACTGTTGGGCCAGAAATTTGAGATTTCAGTTAACAGCGAAGTGATGGGCAACCGGGAGAAGGATCATCTGATCGTGTTGATGATCATGATACATAAAGAATAACTAAACTGTGTGTGTTTTTTTTTTTTTTTTTTTTTTTTTTTTGGGGGTTTTCTTTCTTAATTGAAAGTAAATGGGGATCCTTTTAATTTCGATTTCGAGGAGCAAGTAGATTTCTGTCACACATCTCTCTCTCCTCTCTCTCTCTCTCTCTCTCTCTCTCTCTCTCTCTGCCCTATGTTCGGCAATTCGAAGCCAGTTCTCATGTGGCACAGACAGTATCTGTCTGCACCAGCAGTGAAGCGACGCGCATTGGTTCTTTCCTCTGAGGCTTCCCTCAAGGCATCCTAGTCTCGCCTTAGCTGTTTGTCATCGCGCGCTCAACGCCAAGATAAGTCGAAGTGAGGACATGCCTGTTGGCGTAAGACTCATCCCTCGTCAGCGATGTCTCATGAAAAGAGCTTTCATTGCCAAGTCTGATCAATCATGAGAAATCGAGGAATGTACTCTGCTGCCAAAAGTTCGAGATGTCAGTTCATGATGAGGTGATGAAGAACCAGAGAGAAGGATAAAGTGATCGGGTTGCAGAAACAGTGATCATAATGCGCAAAGAATAACTTAACAGTTGATTTTTAAACAACGAAAATCAGTGGGAGTCAGGTTGTTTTTTTTTTTTTTTTTTTTTTAATTTTTTTGTTCATATGTTTATTTATTTATTTTTGTTTTGCTTTGGCTTTGGTTGTTAGTAACGCAGTCTTGGGGAGAAATGTTGAGTTTCTGGTCTTAGGCATCCTTTTTTTTCACTTTCCCTGACTCTCTCTCTCTCTCTCTCTCTCTCTCTCTCTCTCTCTCTCTCTCTCTCTCTGAGAGAGTGTATATGTAGGCATGTGAGTATGTATGCGCGGGAGTGCCTGGATCGAGGGTGTGTGTGTGTGTGTGTGTGTGTGTGTGTGTGTAGTACTCGGGCTAATGACAGAGACCCAAAGAGCGTGATTTGACTGATGACGCTGACATAATACTGTACGCATACTAACAAGAGCAGCTTGCCGGTTGGAACGAAGACCTGAGAGACAGGGCCACACGTTCTTTGGATTGATTTCATGCAGCAATAATGCAAAGGTAGAAAACGTCTGGACACGAAGAACACGGCAAAAAACGGGAACAAGAGACACACGGAAAGAGAGAAGGGGGGGGGGGGGGGGGGGGGGGGGGAGGAGGGGGAAGCAAAACTCGTTCGTTTATTTGAATGTGCTCTCTCTCTCTCTCTCTCTCTCTCTCTCTCTCTCTCTCTCTCTCTCTCTCTCTCTCTCTCTCTCTCTCTCCAGCTCTTCTGTCTTTTTCACGTTCACACTTTTGACTCGCGAATTCGACTGCATTAGTTTGGGAAGTAAACCACTGAAAAACACGGAATGCGTGTCATGATAAATTCCAAATCCGTATCTGCCTCCATCAGACATTTGCCTCAGCTTTTGTTTTTCTAGACAGCCGGAGGACGGAATGGACTCTCTCTCTCTCTCTCTCTCTCTCTCTCTCTCTCTCTCTCTCTCTCTCTCAGAGCTGTACCCTCCATGTTCACACGTCTTTTTGTGTCTCAGCGTTATCGCCGCTAGAAATCAAAACTCGCAGCTCTGCACGGCAACTGGCAGGCAGCTCTTGTGTTGAGTGCGCAGTATCTGTCTGCACCATCAGGCAAAAAAATACCGAAAGAAAAGAAACACACACACACACACACACACACGCGTGCGCACGCGCGCGCGCGCGCGCGCGCACGCCTTAGCCTCTGCTGGCGGCTTCCCTCAGTCCCCCTTAGCCATTTGTCATTGAGCTCTGTGGTTATTAACAGATGATTCGGACCACAGGATAGTTTTAAAACTCCGAGGGCGTAAGACCCACCATTATCATCTTCTCTTCCCCTCTCGTCAGCGATATGACTAGGCTTGCATTGTTGAGTATGCAAGACTATGAGAAGCCAGCGCAGATACCATATTGCTAGAATTTTGTCGTTGGATCGCAATGGGGAGGTAATCAGAAACTGAAAGAAGGATCATCTGAAAGGGTCGTGTAACTGAAAGCACAACTAAACTATACTTTTTAAAATATGAATTGGGTGTGAAAGTTTGTTGTTTCTTTAATATTCGTGTGTGTGTGTGTGTGTTTTATGTGTTGTTATTATTGGTTGCTTTATTATTGGTTGCTTGGTTGGCTGGTTGTTCAGAATGCAGTCAAGGGGAAGAATGAGTGCCTTATGTGAAACAGATATATTTCTTTCACGTAGTTTACGTAGTTTTATAGACTCTCTCTCTCTCTCTCTCTCTCTCTCTCTCTCTCTCTCTCTCTCTCTCTCTCTCTCTCTCTCTCTCTCTCTCTCTCTCTCTCGGCTTCCTTGTTGGCTTCCAGCAAGACATGTATCAAGCTGCTCCCGTAAATTTCTGTCTAATCACCTGTAAATCGTTCAACATGCCTGTTGAAGGTCTTCCAGGTACTTTGGAAGCCACACTCAATGCTGCGGTAAAGGCGATGACAGTGTCTTCGTTGAAAATGTAGGGCCTTGGTAAAACAAACAGTCGTCATTCTCCGGTTAACAGCAATTACCGACCAGCCCCTTGCTACTCGAACGGAAAACCACAGTGCGATGTATCGACGGAAAATGCCCGTCACAAGTGAACAGGGACAGACACTGAGCTGAGGCCCACAGAGCGAGACAGCAGGAAAACGATAAGTGAATATTCAAGTTCTCCGTCGGATTTGTTTTTTGCCGACGCAGCCGAGCCTGTTTTATGTTGATATAACTGACAACAGCCGAACAGCCAGTGGTGACATTTTGCAGTTTGATAACCGCCCGCTCCCTCCGTGTCCCGGCCTTCGCAGGACACACGGCACAG
>JADBJO010004204.1:10000-20000 GCA_016801955.1 Conus betulinus | reverse complement strand
CCTTTTGAAGATGTGATTAGAAATTTCGTGTGAAGGAGTTGTGGGTCGTTGTGTGTGTGTGCGTGTGCGTGTGCGTGTGTGTGTGAAATACGTGCGTGCGTGTGTGGTATGTGTGTGTGTGTGTGTGTGTGTGTGTGTGTGTGTGTGTGTGTGTGTGTGTGTGTGTGTAGTGTGTGTGTGTGTGTAAGCATATGCGTTTGAAGCGTAGTGTCGGGACCGAAAATACGCATTTAGTGGAGTAAAAACATACCTGGTATTCCCTCTCTCTCTCTCTCTCTCTCTCTCTCTCTCTCTCTCTCTCTCTCTCTGTGTGTGTGTGTGTGTGTGTGTGTGTGTGTGTGTGTGTGTGTGTGTGTGTGTGTGTGTATTTTCTTTGTTTTAATCGTTTCGGAATTCTTTGATTGCTAACAACAGTATCTACTAATCTAGCTGTTCAATTTGCCTGTTTCATACCTGCTAACTGAAGAGGTAGTATTTTTCATGGCACTGAAATTTGAATGCATCCCCCCCCCCTCCCCCCCCCCCCCCCCCCCACCCCCCCCCCTTAACACCTTAAGGCTATGGTTTTAGGTAATATCATTTTAAAAAAGAGCATCCAAATTCTCTCAAATCTATCTCTCTCTCTCTCTCTCTCTCTCTCTCTCTCTCTCTCTCTCTCTCTCTCTCTCTCTCTCTCTCGCCAGCACTGCCGTGTCCTTCACCTTCACACGTATCCTACGTTTGCATTATCGCCGAATGAAATCAAGGCAAAAGCAGTGGCCGCACCTCTGAACTCTGAGCCCTGCATGGTACCTGGCAAACAGTTTTGGTGTGTGCACCGTATCTGTCTGCACCATCAGGGGAAAAAAACACACAGCCTTGGGTCTCTACCACGACCTCTATACATATCGGTGATGACATCTGTTGGCTTCCCTTAAGGTCCCCCAGTCATACAGTAACTGTTTGTTATCGCCCATGAAACGTTCAAGGTGAGAGATTATCTGGTGGAAATGGGCACGGCGGCTGTTATACTTCGATGCGGGCTTGACGGAATGGGATTAACACTCAGTGGGCGAAAGACTCGTCTCTGTCAGTGATGTTCATCCACTTCGTCGAACGGTCATACTAGTGGGTCTTATGAAGATCGCAGTCTACCGCACACTTTCTAAGTGTCCCAAGTTCTTTCAGAAAGGTGTGTCTGTGGGCCAGGTTGCCACCCTTTCATTCTGGAAGTGTGTACAGGTCTGCAGGACGTGCTCTGCCCTCATTGTGCCTCTACCACGAGGACACATGGCGGTGTCTCCAAGACACCGTCTTCGTCAATGTGTCATGCTTGATCTTGCAGGGGCCAGTTCTCAAAACGCATCATCATGACTTATTCATTCTTCCCTGTACAGCTGGTAGAAGGCGCCACTGCAGCTATAGGCTGCTGTTGTAGCCATATTGCTGTCTGTTTTTCATTATATCACGATGTTTTTTATTTCTTTTGTCGAAAACTTGCTGATCCTCTGCTCTGGCTCTCTTCCCTTCTTTGTCGAGTCTGTCTACTTCTTCGTTCCCAGAAATACCGCAGTGATAGGAGATCCACTTGATTGTGACATCTTAGACAGTTGCAGAGCAGAAGTGGTAGTTTCATGGTTATCCAGTTCATTATTTTTGAGGGTTGCAAAGTAGCTGAAGGACTGACAATGCTGCACGACTGAAGATAGGGTTGCAAAGTAGCTGAAGGACTGACAATGCTGCACCACAGAAGATAACTGTTCAGCCATAAACTTCGTTTTTTCTGTTCGCAGATTGCCTGCTGTTAGATGAGCGCCAGCCTCTGCTTTGTAGTTAGGGGAGTACTTTCCTGTGGGGATGAATTTACAGACTTTAGTTCCATTCTTTAGCTTGAACAGGATTCTTCCACCTCCACTGCTCGTAGCTCGCTCAGCTGGACGAGCAGTTTAAAGCATGAATTCAGTTGCAAGGTATGGTCCTTGCTTTCTCCATTGGTGTGGGTCTCCTTCCCAAGTCTGGTACACTGTCTGTTATGTGATATCAGGGGAAAGTTCTCTTCTCCATGCAGGAATCAAACGGTGGGTTGGCAGTGATTTGTTCATGTTCTCCTGGTCCTTTGTCTCCAGGGCACATTTGGTTCAGTTCTTCATCCTTTCGTGCCTGGGATAGTCAACAAATCACTTCAGCTTTAGAGCCTGCGTGAAAAAAATCCTCTTTCTCTCTCTCTCTCTCTCTCTCTCTCTCTCTCTCTCTCTCTCTCTCTCTCTCTCTCTTATTAAATCCTCTAACCTCTATTTTTTTCTTTTTGTACTATTTAAGACTTTTTTCCTTTTTTTCCCATTTTTTTTTCACTAGTAGGGCTTCTAACCCCTTTTTTCCTACTTAAAAAAAAAAGACTGACACTCACCGTGTAAAATGTGTCGGTTCACTGAATAATGGACACTTGCTTACCAGTTTTAATATCTGTCGTTTGAAACACAAAGCGCGTCTGGGTTGTTCTCATGTACTAATGTTTGGTGTGCTCTGCGTTAAATCCTGGTACCCTGTCTTTCTTCCAGAGATTGTTAGTCCTGTCAGCGTCAATGGCATGGGCTGGAGTTGATCTTTCTTCACCAGTCATGAATCTTGGTGCCTGATACTGCACTGGGCTCAGTTTTTATACTCCCAGTTCTTATAAATAGAGCAGGGAGAACTTTACATGGGGGGGGGAACGAAGAAATGCTGTTTGTGTGTCTGTCTGTCCGTGGTCAAAATGTGTTCCACTCGCTCCAGACAAAAACGTCTGGGCCGATCTTCTTCTGAAAATTTGTAGATATGTTCATTATGGGTCACGGATGATGCCTGATGTTTCATTTTTACCAGAATCGCCTTTACTAACGGCTATAAATGAGAATTTTTAAAAAAATCAAGTCCAATAAGGGGGAAATAACCACTGCACTGTCCAGTGTTTTTTCTTCCACTAACTGGAAATTGTCTCCCCTCTGTCACTGTACTGGGAGTACGTTTATATGCTTTCATATTTTTTTTTATTCTAAGCTGGATCTTGCCACAGTTCCCCAGGCTGTCATCCCATATTCAAACAAGCGATGCTGCATGACAAAAGGTTTCATTCTCAGGAATGTAAAGACGAGTAAGGTTCATTTCAACTCATGTAAAGTCCAACCGACCGCAGGGGAAGGGGGAGGGGGGGGGGGGGGGGGCATACGAGAAGGCCGTCCCATCGCTAGGATCAGTTCCGTACATGGTTGTTCTATCCAAGCAGAACTAACAGAAAAGCATCAACAGTCCAGTTTCTTTCACTCATTCACAGAACGCATTTCTCGGGAAAGTTTTTTTTTTTTTTTTCGTTTTACGATTAGAATCTTGGCGTTTGTCCATAATGGGAAGATGCTGGGAAGCTGGGAGAAGGGTTATAGATATGGGATCTAGATGATCTAATTTATTGAACGATCTAAATGGGGAAATAAGTGGCAGTACTTTCTTTTTTTTTTTTTTTTTTTTTTTTTTTTTTGATTTTTTGTTTTTTGCTTCATTGATTTTTCGTTCAGAATGTAGTCACATGACGCATCAGAACTACCTGAATTGAACATTTTTCCTATATGTATTTCACAGAATCTCTCTCTCTCTCTCTCTCTCTCTCTCTCTCTCTCTCTCTCTCTCTTCATGTATCAGTTTTGTTAGTCCTTTATGGGGACAAACGACAAAGGCTATCTAAAATAATGTGGCTTATCTGTGGATCTGTACCTCTTACCCTTGGGATTAACGATTATTAAGCAGTCTCTTTGCCTGTAGTTATATATATCTATCCATCTGTCTATTAATCTATCTCTCTATCTGGAGAGAGAGAGAGAGGGGGGGGGGGGGGGGGCAGACAGACAGAGACAGGACAGATAGACAGACAGACATAGATAATGAATAATCCAAAATTAGCAGGCAAGACGCAAGACAATGTTTTTGTTTTCCATCTGGCCTTTATTCCTGGAAGGGACTAAGATATCTAGCATACGAGGGAGAGAGAGAGAGAGAGAGAGAGAGAGGAGAGAGAAGAGAGAGAGAGAGAGAGAGAGAGAGAGAGAGAGCATGAACATGTTTGCTCCGATACACACACACACACACACACACACACACACACACACACACATATACATATATATATATATATATATATATATATAGATATATATATATGCAGTTTTGGTCTCTCACATTTATTGGAGTAAACATAATCCAAGACTCTCTCTCTCTCTCTCTCTCTCTCTCTCTCTCTCTCTCTCTCTCTCTCGCTCTGTGTGTGCGTGTGTCTGTCTGTGTCTGTGTGTGTTTGTCTGTCTGTCTGTCTGTCTGTCTGTCTCTCTCTCTCTCTCTCTCTCTCTCTCTCTCTCTCTCTCTCTCTCAGTTCTGCTATCTTTTTAACATTTACACGTCTAACTATCGCTTTTCAGCCGTTTTAGAGTTTGCAAGCGAAGCACTGGATAAACGGAATTCGTGTCATGATAAACCCCGAACCCTATCTGCCTCGACATTCTCCTTTGGCTCTATGCTCACCGTGAACAGAATGGGTTGGCAGTCTCTGTCTGTCTGTCTGTCTGTCTGTCTGCCTGCCTTTCTGTCTGTTTGTCTGTCTGTCTCCCTCACACACACACACCACACACACACACACACACACACACACACACACACACACACACACACACACACACGCTGGGAGAAAACGCACGCACACAAAATTCTGTCTGAATGCGTATGTTTGTGCGTGAACAAGTTGAACTGTCAGAAATGTTGTGTCCGAGAGTATGTCTCACGCACCAGGACAAACCTCCACACCATACTAGAACTGGAGCCACCGCAACTAACCTTACACTTGCGAAACAGCTCTTCTTAAATAACGAATGAGTGAATAGAAGAGACTACTCATTTCATAAATAAATACGCATCAGCATAGCAGAACTATAAATGGGGCTCAAAATTTCGTTGTGCCAACCGTACCGGGAACTTAATCTGTAAGTGCCCGAGAGGGGGGACCAAAGCAATCTTTCCACCAACATTATCCTCCCAGACAGTTCCGCAGGCGAAACAACTCCACCAACTCCCAAAAAGCATGAAAAGCCGAAATGATATCTAACACAAACTTTCTGAATCTTTCCATTCTCTCTCACAAAACAGAGAGAGAGAGAAGAGAGAGAGAGAGAGAGAGGGAGAGAGAGAGAGAGAGAGAGAGAGAGCGCACCACACACACACACACACACACACACACACACACACACACACACACACACAAAACACACTTCATTCACCGGGTCTGACTTCTATTTCCCTCCTGACTCTCTCCACCAAGACCATGACTTGTACGGGCGGGAATCGATGTACGAATATCGAAAAATGTTTTTTCTTTGCAGGTTCTCTAGCCACCGATGTAAGCCTCTTTCCCCAGAAACATAAATTACAAAATCATTTGTGATTTCTTTCAAGCACATGAACCACGAGTCCTGTAGCACTTTCAGAAAAAAAAAAAAATCAATAGCAGTGTCCTGCGAATCCACTCGGCTTGTCCTTGTTCATTTACAAAGGCGTAGTCTGTCATTTCTTGTCTCGCAACATACTGCCTACCAAAAACGTAAAGCGCTATGGCCTTGCTTAAGGAATCGAGTCTTTATAGACAGGCACCATCATACTGTTTAGAGAATGTTTTTATTGTGTCTGAAAGTTAATTTACCATCTATGCCAGGTAGTTCCAAGCAGACAGATCAAAGTGAAAGGAATAGAACTCATTTCGGGAAACCACCTGGCGAAAAGAATAGGGTCAAGTGTGAGTGCGAAGGCCGAAAATGTAAATGTGGCTCATGTATTTCTAGGTCGTGGGATGATTTCAACTGTTGAAATCCCTAAAAACAAGAGAAAGTATTTCTTGGGATTGTTGTTCATTTGATCTATTTTCAATTTAGTGTACGTTCTTGGCTCAAATTCATGCTACGCCTCAAAACGCTTACATGGATTAGGTAGCGATTTACAGCATCCTAAATCCTAATTATGGCTTGCCGCCACTCGCACGAGCTGGCTCGCTTTGGCTTCCACGGGAGCAGAAGAACAGCGGGGAACCATGCCACAGCCGCCTGGCACCCTGCATCTGGAGCAACGTTTCTGTAGTTCGTTACAATCAGCAGTTTCCTCCACACCCCTCCATCGGCAGCGAGAGGAGGGCAGACTTGAAATTACCAGGAGATAATGGCACTGTACAGGTCCGAGTCCACGGTCACAGTTTAGGCCCCAAAACGCTATATGTTCTCTGTGTACATTCAAAACTGCACCTCGCTTTTGTCGTCAGATCAGCCAGTACCAAAACGTGTTCATCGCACAGTCCAGTCTTGACCCATACTCTGACCCTGACCTGAGTAGATCTCATGTCCGTTTCTTTTTCTATGCGAGCACGATCCACGTGTCCCTTCATTTTCCTGTCGTCTGCTACGCTTTGCACTCCAAAATCCTTGTGTCCTAACAATGGGCGTAGAAAAAACCAAGGAGTCCTCAAGCCAGGCTTATTCTGCTATTTTTTTTTGCTAAACATGTGCTGTTGAACTAATCTACTGACCCTAAATTCCGGGAAAAAAAATAATCTTTTCCACATTCAAATTTTTGTTTTCACAGAACGAGGGCAATTTTCATCTGTTCAAACTTTGTTCTTGTTGCTGCTTGACCTTTGCAGTAGTAACCCCGAACTCTGACCTGCAGTACAAGCAGCCTGGCTGTATGTTACTATTCACTGACTCATTTGCTGGAAGAGGAGGTCCGCAACGAAAATCTTTTCAATTCTTTAAACTTCTGGTACATTTTAATGACATTTGATGCATTTTGAACGGAGAAGCCAAACCATAGAGCACGTTGAAATGTTGAAACTTTCGGGCTCCATACTGACCCGTTGATCCGGCTGGGGCGCGAGGAGAGACAGTGATGGGATGGGGACTTGAAACACTGGAGTTCACACACACATGTCTGCTCTCTGTCCTTTTTTTTCCCCAATCAAGATGTTGGCCGTGAACACATTTTCACTTGATGCCCCTCGAGCTCACATCGTTACTTTGTTTATTTTTTAAGAGAAACCTACACTGAAAAACTACATGGCCGAGAACTAACTAAAAAATAAGTTATTTTGTTTCCGATGCCTCTCTCTATCTCTGTTTCTGTCTTTGTCACGTCTCTGTCTCTATCTGTCTGTATCTCTGTCTCTGTCTCTCTCTCTCTCTCTCTCCTCTCTTTCTCTCTCTCCACTGCGTTGTTTCTTCTTCGAGGGTTCACACGTTTTTCTCCTACTTTTGCATTATCGGCGCAAGAAATCAAACGTCTGAGCTCTGCACAACAGCTGCCAAGCAGCTCTCGCTTGTGTGCACATTATCTGTCTGCGCCATCAGGAGAAAACATGTTTTGGTCTCCACAAGCGGCTTCCTTCAAGGTGCCCCAGTCCGCCATAGCTGTTTGTCATTGAGCTCCGCAGCTGTAGTCTTTTTTTATCCGGGTGACGCGGACTGGGCTTCAAACTCTGTGGGCGTTAGATTCCCCCTCCCCACTCCTCTCCGAGCCCCTCTCGTCGGCGATCTTCTACAAGGGTTTTCATTGTCGGGTATGTTAAATCATATCAAGCCAAGAAAGATACTGAACTGTTAAATCTTAAATGTTCAACAGAAACAGGGAGGTGACTGGGATCTGAAAGAATTACCGTGTGAACCAGTTATATGGAGAATATTCAACTGTGATTTTGAAAGTGTACCTATAATAGAGATAGAGTGAAAGGACTTGTTGTTGTCGTCGTCGGTGTTGTCGTCGTTGTTGCTGTTGTCGTTGTCGTCGTTTGTTTATTCACTTTTTTTCATTTGTTTGTTTTCCTTGTTAAAAGTCCAGTCCTATGGACAAATATACGCACGTATTTTGTAGACTCTCTCTCTCTCTCTCTCCTCTCTCTCTCTCTCTCGGTTCTGTCACCACACACACACACACGCGCACACGCGCGCGCGCGCCGCGCGCGCGTCCGCTATGTCTTTGACATTCACCCGTCCGTGATAATCTTCTGCTTTGGCGCTATCAGTCCATGAAATCAAACCTCTTACCGCTGCACTGCAGTTGGCGGACAGCTCTCGTGCGACGCAGTCAATATCTGTCTGCTCCATCGGTGAAAAGACAAGCTTTGTGTCTACAAGCTTTGCGTCTACTGTCTTCCTAGGCTTCCTAGTCACGCTGTGTAGCTGTTTGTCGTTGACCGCTTAAACGCACAATGATGACAGAGATTATCAGGCCGGAAGTGGGTGACGCACCTGTTACTCTTTGATCCGGGCTGAAATTATGGGATGGCTTAATACTCAGTGAATGTAAGATTCACTCTCTCCGTCAGCGAGGTCCAACGAAAAGATTTTCATTGTCGGGTATGACGATTCACGGGCAGCCAGGGATTACATTATCTGGCCAGACGTTTGGGCTTGTTCTTCTTAACGTTGAAGTGACGGGGAATCAGGAGAAGGGTTTGCGCGATCGTGTAACACCGAGAAACAATTAACTTTAAATGGAAAAGTAAGTGGAAATTAATTCAGAATTAACTTTTAATTTGAAAAGTAAAACGGAAATTAATTCAGAGCCTTTTTTTTTCTTCTTTTCTTTTCTTTTTCTTTTCCGTTCTTCTTCTTTCTCTTCTTCTTCTTCTGTTTGTGTCTTCTGTTATTAATGCATTTTTGGGCTAAAAGGTCCATACTTCAAGGAGTGAGCAAATCTATTTCACATATCTCTCACTTTGTGTGTGTGTGTATGTGTGTGTGTGTGTGTGTGTCCCTCTCTCCCCCCCCCCTCTCTCTCTCTCTCTCTCTAATCTCTCTCTCTCTCTCTCTAAGAACTGTGATTTAGGACTCCTTTTACGAGCATACCTCTCAATATCTCATTTAAACAAAAGAAAGAACCCCCCTTCTCCTCCTCCTCAATCCCACCCCTTCTCACCCCTGCCCCTCCCTTCCCCTTCTCTACTCTCGATGGATTCGTCACTTTACTTCATTTCTTTTCTTTACTGTTTCTTTTATAGGAGCTATTGCTCAGAAACCATTCTCTCAAATAAAGGAAAAAAAGATACACCAGATATGCTGTGGGTTCCGAAGAAGTACTCACCTCAACTGCCGAACCAGCCATCCTGAAGCAATTCTGCACCACCCGTGGAAAAGTCTGCGCTGTGTTCATACAGAATGCAGACACCCACGGGACATAAACGCTCGCTGGCAGACGCTGTTATGTGCCTCCCAGACGCAAGCATCACAGGACTTCTGTAGATCTCTCAGTCTGTATTTCATAACTGCAGAGTCCACTGGCGAAAGACGCTACCACCAGGAAAACTATTCGCCCATTCTGCAGCTCCATCCAACTCGATGCTGTTTCGCTGAAGGTTTAAAAACAGTATAACTCCAGACGTACTCAAGCTTTTTGCCACAAGGTCTTGAATCCCAGGTTGCAGTCTTTCCCGCTGTCAACAGGAATTTCCCTGCAGTCAGTGGATCTTTCCTCACTGACACAAGGCCTTTTGGCCAAATGATTTTAGAACAATCAGGTTTGGGAAATTATCCACGCAAACGCGCGCGCGCGCGCGGGCACACACACACAACACACACACACACCACACACACACACACACACACACACACACACACCACACACATACACACACACGCACGCACGCACGCACGCACGCAAGCACACACACAGTCACTTTGCACGCACGCACGCACGCACACACACACACACACACACACACACACAGCGCGCGCGCGCGCACACACACACACACACACACACACACACACACACACACACACACACACACACAGAGAGAGAGGAGAGAGAGAGAGAGAGAGAGAGAGAGAGAGAGAGAGAAGAGCAAAGAAGACGAGTGTAAGGATTTTAGCCAAGGGGAACGAGCCTGAGGGGGTTGTGTTGGGGGTTAACAAGGTTTTTCCAGTGGGTTTTGGAAAGGATAGTCGGCGCACCGTCCCGTTGGAACTGG
>JADBJO010004204.1:0-2500 GCA_016801955.1 Conus betulinus | reverse complement strand
GTTGGGGAGAGAGGGGAACGATGTGTGTGTGTGTGTGTGTAGGGGGGGGGGGGGGGGGGGGGGGGGATCTGGGCACACGCAAATGCGCGCGAAAACCCGCAGTAAATATCATGAGAATGTCATTACTTATCCAAATAATGAAATTGTGAAGACCTGTTGGGGAGGGACGGGAAAGTGGGGGTGGGTGGGGGTGGGTCTGAACACAAACATGAGCGTGTGTGTGTGCGCGTATGCTCATGAGTGTGTGTGTGTGTGTGTGTGTGTGTGTGTGTGTGTGTGTGTGTGTGTGTGTGTACGTGCGTGCGTGCGTGCGTGTGTGCGTGACTTGACGTTGTGTGAACACACAATTCTAAAAGCATTCTGGCATGGCAATGTCGCCTCTGTTACGGTGTCGACGACTCGATACGTCCGGAGTTAATCCGCTTGCGAACTATATCATAATATCATAAGGTGTCGACGTCTGGTTCATATTCCCAGGTCTTTTTTCTTTTTTTTTTTTTTTTTTCTCTCCTCCACCCCCACCCCCACCCCCTTCCGCCCCCTACACCCCACCCCCTTTTACTGATATGAAAATTATAGTGCCAGTGCACTAAGCATCCACTGAGAATAAAAGTGATAAGATCAGCGGTAATATAATGCTGGGACAAAGATCAGGCCACAAGGAAGGGCAACTACCTTACATAAACCATCCAGAAAGTTTAATCTTGTGATTAAAGGTTATCTCTCTTGAGCATAAGTTTTCGCAGGACCTCGCCACAGCGAATGGGGAATGCGAAGGACAGTGACTCACACCAGTGACAGTTTGACAGATTATGAATTTTTTGTTTATTATATTTTTAATACTTGTGAATGAATGAATGATCTCTCTCTCTCTCTCTCTCTCTCTCTCTCTCTCTCTCTCTCTCTCTCTCTCCGCCCATGTGTCAAAATATTAGTGTTAGTTTGCTGGTTGTCTCTCTTTCTCATGGTGTGTGTGTGTGTGTGTGTGTGTGTGTGTGTGTGTGTGTGTGTGTGTGTGTGTGTTTGAACGTGTGTGTAGGTGCACATGCTTGTGCGTGCGTATGTTTGCGTGCCTGCGCGCCTCCGCGCGAACGATTGCTCAAAGCACTGTTCATTCGATGTTGCTTTGCAGAGTTTTTTTTTTTTCTTTTTTTTTTTTTTTTTTTTTTTTTTCTCTTTCCATTTTTTACCATGTACATGTCGAATGTGTTAGACAACGCAGTGAAAATAAACATAATTTCCTAAGGTGTAGGCCTACATAGCGATTTGTTGAAACCAGCCCTCCGAGGTTTTTGAAAAAGATCACCTCTTTTTCTTCCTTCCTTCCTTCCTTCCTTTCATTCTATCTATCTATCTATCTATCTATCTATCTATCTATCTATCTATCTATCTATCTGTCTGTCTTTCTTTCTTTCTTTTCTTCCCTCCTTCCTTCCTTCCTTTCTTTCTTCCTTCCCTCTGTCCTTTCTTTCTTTTTTTCTTCTTCCCCCTTTCTTTCTTTCTTCATTCAGTCCTTTCTTTCTTCCGTCCCTCCTTCCTTCCTTCCCTCCGTCCTTTCTTTTTTTCTCTCTTTCTTTTTTTTCCTTTTTTTTGTCTTTCTCCCCCTTTCTGTCTTTCTGCTTTCTGTTCTGTCTTCTTCCTTTCTTTCTTTCTTCTTCCTCTTCTTCCTTTCTTTCTTTCTGTCTATCTGTCTGTCTGTCTTCAGGAACGACGTGTGGCGTTACACCAAAGAGAATTACGGCGGCCTGTACAGGAAACGCAGCGGTCAGTGTGGGCTGTGGCCTGAGGTGGGCAGTGCTGGCCCTGGGACTGACCATAGCTTTGGAAACCCTGGGCAGGTCAGAGGCCGGGGACCATCAACGTGGCCTGGGCGATTGAGAGTCCTGACGGAAGAAGAACAATCGTGATGGGGGCAGCATTGCTCGGGTGGAAATTGAAAAAAGAAAAAGAAAATAAAGTAAGGAAAAGAAATGAAGGTGGGGAATTGTGGGGGGGGGGGGGGGGGGGGGGGGGGGTGTCCACGGAGAGGTGGGAGGAAGGGGGTGTTGATGATGGCACTTTGGGATAGAGAGGGTTTGAAAGGTGTTGGGTACTGTATTCATAGTTGGGCACTAGTTAAGAATTTGTATTATTATTATTATTATTATCATTATCATCATCATCATTATTATTATCATCATCATCTTCTTTTGTTTTGCTTCGTTTGGTTTTGTTTGTTTGTGTACATATATTCCAGGAGGGTATTGTCACGCATCCCCTTTTACTCTCCCGTATTTGAGTTTCAATCATTTTTTTTTAAATGAGTGCGGTTTTAGTTTTCAGTGTGTGTGTGTGTGTGTGTGTGTGTGTGTGTGTGTGTGTGTGTGAAGCTAGATTTACAATTATTTTGCTTTAATTTGGGTGTATTTATTAAATTGTTTTCTTTCTTGTGTATTTTGGGCATTTGTTCAACTTAAACGGATTGCTAGGAAACCAGGCTTTGGTCTCCACACTACGTTTG
>JADBJO010004203.1:201019-208503 GCA_016801955.1 Conus betulinus | reverse complement strand
CCAAGAAAGCAGAATCTTATTTCTTTACAGGACATCAGTAAGCTTTGTTTCGCCGTACGTCCGATCGGTCATGTCAGAATGAGTTCCTAGCCTCATGTTTCTCCTGTCTCGCTTTCTCTTTTACTTAGAGTGACAGCACGTGGTTCAACGTAGCGCTTTCATGTTTTGCCACCGCGGTGGAACAGTCCTTTCAACGGACATTGCGTTAAACAACAAAATGTTAGTTAGCTAACGGTCTGAATATGTACCGGCATTCGCTTGGTGTGCTGCGTTGAAGAGGGGATTGTTCCTTGAAGTAGTTAGGCTTGCTTCTAAGGGGCAACGGTGCAGCTTTGGCTGGATAGCGAATATGGCAGTGGAACAGCCAACGTCATATTTTATGCTGTCCTGTGCTTTTGGTGTATATGTTGTTTTACACATTTTCAATGTTAGTGTTGGATGCCTGATTATTATAGAATCGAAAAAAACAGCAAATTGAAAATTTTCTAATATTTAAGAAATATTTACATTGTAAATCTACTATTTTAAATTTGGCTGTAATCGGCGGTGTATTGGAAGGACTGGCATTGGAAATCTTCATACTATCTCTCTGTCTGTTTATCAGTACTACAAGTTTCCTTCAACACACACATGTCAAAGCTTGATCTGTCTTGGCAGATTATAGGAACTTGTGTCATGAGATACTGAAATGCGCGCGCGTGAGTGTGTGTTTGTGTGTGTGTGCGCTTATTGATTACATATAATTCAACTGTAATCTTCAAAATATATGAGAAGGATCAAACAAAAAAGGGAGTCCAAACTTTCACTAATGTGTGTGTGTGTGTGTGTGTGTGTGTGTGTGTGTGTGTGTGTGTGTGTTCATTGATTACATATAATTCAACTGTAATCTTCAAATATATAAGAAGGATCAAACGAAAAAGGGAGTCGCAAACGTTCACTCAGTTGAATTAATTTTTATCACAACAATTATTTTGCGACTGCCATTACGCAAGAAGATATGCCATGTCTTTTCTATCTTCACGTTTTCAGATCCACTGTCGTTTTTTGGGCTTTGTGTTTTGCTTCACTTATATATTCATTTCATTTTGTTTTTCTTTTGGGTTCATCTTGCTTTTTTGGTTGAAAGTGTATTTATCGATGCTTCAGGGTGCTTTGACAATGTAAACAATTTTGTTTTTAAAGTTTTGGCCCCCACCCTAATCCACCCCACCCCACCCCACTGGTCCCTCCAACTCGTCTTTATTCTTGCATTGATCGATTTTTAGACATGCCAGACACACACATCAGATCTGTTTTTGAAAAACCTTTTTTTTTGTCTTTAGCAACGGAAACAAAATGACCATGACATTTGTCATATTCCTGCTTGTGCTTCAACTATTGTGCTACACTTGAACATAAGATTCCTGTTCTTTCTAGGTGCAGTCGTAGATAATTGTGTTAACTAGACATTTAACGTGTGTGTTGTGTGTGTGTGTGTGTGTGTGTGTGTGTGTGTGTGTGTGTGTGTGTGTGTGTGTGTGTGAGGGAGAAGGAGAGAGAGAGAGAGAGAATTAAAAAACTGGATTGTTTGCTGACGATGAAGAACACAAGCGCACTAGATAGAGCCAAGATGAAACGGGATCCAGAACAAAATTATGATAAAAATTTTTTACCGTAAGAAACAAGTTCGTTTTCTTATTAATGTAGCGAGCTTTCTGTCGAATGGGTGATATAGGGCGGGGGCGGGTGGTGGTGGACATAATTGTGTGCATGCATACGTGTGTGTGTGTGTGTGTGTGTGTGTGTGTGTGTGTGTGTGTGTGTGATGAGAGAGAGAGAGAGAGAGAGAGAGAGAGAGAGAGAGAGATGCATGAGTGTGCATATGTATGTGCGCGCGAGCGCGTGTATAACAAGCAAGCAAGAAAAGCTGATTGTGACCAGTACTATACAAACCTATACGTACTTTCGAAAACAAACGCTCAAAAAAAGACTGAAGAAATCTTGACACTTCTCTTCTTTTGGCCCCACCTCCTTCCCACCCGTTTCTGCCCTTCCAGTCGACGGCTATTACCACGATTGGTCAGACTGGAGCACGTGCTCCCTCACGTGCGGAGGAGGCCAGCAGTGGCGTCACAGAGTGTGCGAACCACCCAAGCACGGCGGCAAAAAACTGCTCCGGACCAGATAACACCACCCAGGACTGCAACACCAGTCCATGCCAAGTACGTTTCGTGTGTGTGTTGGTGTGTGTGTGTGTGTGTGTGTGTGTGTGTGTGTGTGTGTGTGTGAGAGAGAGAGAGAGAGAGAGAGAGAGAGAGACTCAAGACTCAAGATATTTTATTCATATTCCTTTCAAGAAGTCACAACATCTCTCATTTTGAATCCTTTATACAAAAACAAAGAAAGACTATGCACATCTTCAGGTTTGGTCGATGACATTAGCAAACTCAGTTTAAACAGTGAAGGATGTCTATAATATTTAGGCTTAATTAAAGTTTCGCGTATATGTTTAAGAGCTGGGCAACAGAGAACAAAATGCACCTCACTTTCTTCGCTTTCAGTACATAAGGGGCAGATTAAATCGTTGAACATAGACGTTTTGTGTCGGAAGCGATGTAATGCCAGCTCAGAAATCCCGAGCCTAAATCTAGTCGTAATATATTTTAAGTGCCTATCGATATCTAAATGTAAGTAAGGTTTTAAACTGTGGTCACTGCAAAAAGCTCTATACAAGTTGAATCTATCATCACTAGTTGAATATGATCGGACCAAGTCTACCACCTACAATCAATCATCCTTTGCTTGAAACAACATATGAAATCTTGAACATTTCCAACGCCTTGACTTGCCCAAACAAATCCAAATCCATATTCAAACAAACATAAGCGTACATTTGTTACCCAATTTTTCTTACCTTTTGTATCAAGGTCAAATAACATATCATACGCTTTGCATGGAATCCTGCGATTCTCAGTTTGTATCAGTTAAGCCAGTAGCGAATACACTTAACAGCAGAATTTATATATATTGGATAGCGATTTCAAAGCATTCTTCGCTGTGCTTGCAAGGTCTTTGCAGAGAGAGAGAGAGAGAGAGAGAGAGAGAGAGAGAGAGAATGATGATGCTGTTACACTACATCCCAGAAACGGACTTTGGGGTCAGAGGCTTTATTTAAATTGCCTGGTAACAGCGGTTGAAGACATCGGAACGAATAGATCACCTCGGGCCATCAACATTTGACTGTACATCTAGTTCGAACATACTCCAGTACGTGCCGAATTCTTTTGAATAGCTCAGCCAGCGTCGTACCTCACCCTTTCTTCTCTTGTCACGCCATTGATAGCCGAGTCCTATTTCCTGGCGGGAGTGACCACATGTTTGTCAATAGACCTGTTTCTGGTGAGTGTATATGTATGGCACTGAAGTGATAACCCAGTTTAGTTATTCATGCATGGAAAATGGCAGTGATATTTGCTTTAAAAACACATTCTCAGAATGTACACAATTCAGCTGCTCCTCTCTTCCCCGAAGTTGGGGTATGGCTGCTTTAATGGCGGGTAAAAAACGGTCATACACAGAAAACTCCACTCCCTTTGTTGGGTAGATGCGATTAATTCATGACTGTCTATACAGGAAGTGTCTGCAGGAGTATCAGCCTGCGTACGCTAAAAAACGGAAACGAAACGAAAAAAAAACAGCAAAAAAAAAAAAAAAAAAAGCTGCTCCTCTCGTTTGTAAAGGAAGAAAAAGAGCTCACGCGTAGCCTTCTCTGAGCACATTACACCAGCTTCCAGTTCAGACGAGGATCGGTCTTTGATCTTGTTCACCCAGCCTTTATATCGCTCCCAACGTTTTCTGACTACCCCCCCCCCCCCCCCCCCCCCACTTCTTCTCCTCCCTTGAGATGTTCCTGTTCTTTAGCTGACACAAAACTCTTTGTGTCCTCAAAATCATAATTCAAACTAATTACGATAAACCCTCTTTGCCTTTTGTAGCACCCACAATTTTGATTTTTTTGCATATAGGTATTTGCTGTATACAAGCAGTTTCATCTTGGGGAAAAGAAAAACTAAAAACGCAACAATAACAACAACAACACCAAAAAAAGAAGAAAAAAACAGTACCTCTGGAATTTCTTCCGTTTCCTTGAGTTTGTTAATTTGATGTCAGGTTTCATGCTATGCATGTATATGTATGCCTGTAAAAGAAAACGATAGACCCAGCGCGGAGAGGGATGCTGTGCGCGCAACTTTTGATTTGATGTGCATGAATAACGGCTACGAAAGTACAGAATGGAGGAAGGTGGGCTGTGAAGAAAGAGGTGGGGGTTAGTGCGTGAATGATCGGCTTCAGCTTTAATTCGGTGTTTGTTTATCACGTTGTTGCCATTTTTTTTTTTAGGATTTAGTTTGTTTATTCCTATATTCAGTAGAAAATATTGACGTCCACTTTATTTTGGAGGTGTGCACAATGCAAGCAAGCATTCTATTGTGGTCATTTTCATGTAAAATTTAGAATCGGAATGGTGTGGTCAATTTTTTAACTGCGGAGCGCAAAACTCATAGTGTGAAATTTTTACTTCTGGCCAGAATATGTTGTCTTATTTGTGTGCCAGACAACTTTTACCAGTTAACAAAGAAGTACCCCAGGTGCTATTATCATTACTACTATGAAACCAGGATGTTATCTGCCTTTTTTCTGTTTGTTTGTTTGTTTGTCAAACCATCTCCAGTTGACGGAGTGTGGAAGGATTGGTCCGACTGGTCGCCTTGCAACACTACCTGCGGAGGAGGCATGCGTGAACGCGTGCGTGTGTGTGATGAGCCCAAGCATGGAGGGAAGCCCTGCGAGGGTCGCTCGGCTGAGTATTTGCCCTGTGCTGACAACCCTTGCCCCAGTAAGTTCCCATGACCGGTTCTACGTGGTAACGCAGTGTAACAGGCTGCGGAGTCGTGAGTCTGGTTGCAAGTAGAGTGAATCCGATAGGAGAATAGCCGTAACCGAAACGGGTTCGACTTTGTGAAAAATGGGACTGGATTGTACGTAGAAATTTTGTTGGGGTAGCGTGTACAGCTGTATCTCATGTGTGTACTAGACTTTGTTTTGTAGTAATAGCCAGAACATTTTGATATTTTGATTTATGAATCTTGTATATTTGTTTTTATACCTTGACTAACTCCTGTACACAGCATCTTCTTCTTTTGTGTAACCCGAAAAACACTGGGGAATGTAGTTCATTTTGGTTAAGATTCAGAATGTGTTGAACTTTCTGCGTGATTCTTCATGTTGTAGATGTTGGTTATTTTGAGAAAACTTAACGTGTCAAAACAGGCAGTTGACGTGGAAATTATTTCTATTCTGACACATTTGTGTTTTGGAAACCAAAGAAAAAAATCAGTGTGATCTCAGGAAATTCATTTCATTTTCTTTGAAATTCTGGATGAGAATTTAGATCAGTAGAGTCAGCCAAAAGCATCAGTTGAAGATTTTAAACCTTTTTGGATGATAGATAAACTTTCTTTACCTATGTATTAATCCTAGTCTAATCTAGACAAAGGTGTTGATGGATGCAAACGTATGTGTGAAAATAACTGTACGTCACAATGCAAATTCCGTTAATACAGCTTTTAAGTTTCTGAGCAAACCAGAATGTTCCAGTAAATTCTTGCTTGAGCTAAGCTTAGAATTGTTTGGCCAGCTATATCTTCTTTTTACGATCCCCTCATTGCTTCATCAGCAGTGGAGTGGCAGAGTTGGCGCAACGACGTGGAGATTTACACCTTTTAAAGAAACTGTTTTTCTTTTTTTTTTTTAATTAGAAGACCTTGAGGATTTTTACCAAAATCAGAAGACCTTGAGTTTGTTATTTCATTTATTAGATTGTGTTTTCAAGTGCCTGATATCTTAAGAAAATTTAACACGCACGGTCATGTATTTTAGTTTTTTTTTTTTTTTTTTTTTTTTACTTTTTTTTTTCTTTTTTTTTTCTTTTTTTTTTTTTTTTAGTTTTAACATGGAAAGCCCTTTTAGACACGGATAGTTAAACTGAAGTCAAAATTCCAGCTATCAGAGACTCGATGTTAAATGAACTGTAAAAAAAAATTCCGATTGTTAAAAAGTTACTTGAAAAATGAATTACCGATGTAAAATGAAATGTAAAAAAAAATCTTATTGCTGAAAGTTTCTTTAAAAGTTACTTGAAGAATGATTTACTGGTGTCAAATGAAATGTAAAGAAAAATTCATTTGCTGAAAGTTACTTGAAAAATGAATTACCGATGTCAAATGAAATGATTTTTGAAAGTTACTTAAAAGTTACTTAACAATAAATTACGGATGTTATTTATGGAAACTACTAATGGGAAAAATAAAATACAACGGCCAAAAATACAAAACTTTTTCATTTTAAGGTGAATTAAAAAACGGCAGAACCTCTTCTTTTTAACAGCGATGGTAACTTAAGGACATGCAATGAATTTCAAACGCAAATTTGAAGACAGAATGATTGTATTATCTTCTGTAATAATGTTTTCCTCCTGCGAATACCTTCTTGGGTTTTAATTTGTGTCTTTAAACTAAAAGGTTTAACAGTTTTGATTTTCAAATGTGGTATGTTTCAATGGTCTGTTAAGGTATGCGCGCCTACAGGCCTGAAAAATAACAAGTTGGTTTATTCTTCAGTTGATTTAAGTCTACAAAGTTTTACATCATTCTGATACAGTATATGCAAAAAAAAAAAAAAAAAAACAAAAACAAACAAAAAAAAAAACCTAAAAAAAAGCAAGTTTGATATCGTAAAAAGACAATTATCCTCAATATGGGGCATACGGATTTAATAGTGGGTGAATTTAATGTGAGTGAAGAAAGTTAAACTGGCTGAGAATTGTTAGCAATCTCGTAATAAGAAAACAAAAACAACTACTACGGATGATTGTTTGAGTTTATGTCAAACACCTCATGCTAATTTTAGTCGGATAGGTAAGGAAATTGATGTGGTGAAACAGGTGTCCTTGCGCAAAATAAAATACTATGTATTAAAATAAAAAAAAAAAAAAGTGATTGGCCATTTTTAATATGTGCCGATAGATTCAGATTTGATAAGCTAAGAAATATTACATTTGCTACACACACTACTATTTTTGATTGAATGCTGTTATTTATTTTTAACCACTTGTGTACAAAATGAATGATGTGCAAGAATCGAAATTGGTACAGCAGAACACGCACACACACACACACACACACACATACACACACACACACACACACACACACACACACACACACACACACACACACATGCTCTGCCGAAGGCCGCAAACCAGAATATTGGAAAGGAACCAGTACACTTGTTTCTCTTTTATATATTTATTAATTTCTTTTAATCGTTGTAATTGTTTGTGGCTTGATCTATTGTCCATACTCTTTCGGTGTTCTTTTTAAATCTGTATACGTGTCACGGGAATGATACAGTCAATATTTGTATTTAATCTTCACCTTTAGATT
>JADBJO010004203.1:171019-196019 GCA_016801955.1 Conus betulinus | reverse complement strand
CCCACGCATGCGCAATCCTGCACACAACACGACCAACAAGGAAAACTCCAAGACGATGCAAAACGACACTCACGGTGCTGGTTCCAGTGAGAGAGAACAGAGCAAAGCGACGGCATGAAGTAAGGCACAGAAACAAAATTACAAATCGCCGCTACACCAATAGTTCACTCCTTCAGGTAAATGTGGGTCAGTGATCTATCTTAGATGAAGGTTGACGCACGCACGCCAACTTTCTTTCTTTCCATTCATTCCTACATCGTTGGAAGCTTGATGCCTTGTGTGCTATAAGGGGATGGAAAGGATCTCCCTGATTTTGAGCAATTTGAAAAGAAGAAGAGAAAAATATTTTTTGAAAATATGTATTAATCAATAAGTTATCTGTTATACTCTCTCTCTCTCTCTCTCTCTCTCTCTCTCTCTCTCTCTCTCTCTCTCTCTCACTCTCACTCACTTTTCTCACTTTTTGACTTGACTATCAGTTTGTCTGCCTGTCTTTCTGTCTGCCTGTCTGCCCGTCGATCTGTGTTGGTCTCTCTGTCTCTCTACCTGCCCCTGATGTGAGCAACGAAAAGAAAAGAGAACACTGAATAGGACAAAGTGAAGGAAACAAAATCATAACGTCATTCCCAGACAACGCTGTGTCCAATCAACTAATTGCAGGGCAGTGTTCAGTGTTCGTCTGGGATGAAGCCGACGCCTGCGCAATAGCTTTTCTCCATCTGTTGTCACCGTTCTTTAAAGCCTGCGACCTAGATGGCTTTAAGACAAGATGGGGAAAATGCTATTGTTCTGCAAACCCTCAATGAATATATACAAGCTTTGGAAAAATACGCATCCATCAATAATTTGTCTGTGATGATATTCTCTCTCTCCTCTCTCTCTCTCCTCTCTCTCTTCTCTCTCTCTCTCTCCTCATCTCTCTCTCTCTTGATCTGTCAATCAGTTTTGTCTGCCTGTCGATCTGTGTTTGTCTGTCTATCTGTCCATCTGTCTGTCTCTCCATCTGTCTGTCTGTTAGTTTGTTGTGCCAGTATTTCTGTCTTTCTGTCTGCCTGTGTCCTCTGTCTGTCCATCTGTCAGTCCATTAGTTTGTCTGTCTGTCTTTCCTGTCTATCTGGCTCTTCATATGTCTGCCTGCCTGTCCAGTCTTCTCTCTCTCTCTCTGTCCCTGTCTCTCTCCTCTCTCTCTCTTCTCTCTCCATCTCTCCTCCTCTCTCTCTCTCCTCATGTCTCCGGTGTGTGTTGTGTGTGTGTGTGTGGTGAGAGAGAGGAGAGAGAGAGAGAGAGAGAGAGAGAGAGAGAAGAGAGTGTGTGGGGTGTGTGTGTGTGTGTGTGTGTGTGTGTGTGTGTGTGTGTGTGTTCCCCCTCTATCCCTTTTCTTTCTCCTCCGTTTCTTTCTCTTTTCCTCTGAGTCTGTTTCCCTTTCCTCGTTGATCCTTGTGCATATTTTGGAATGAATCACTTGTCTTAGTGTTATATATCTTTTTGCCATTTCCTTTCTTTGTATGTATGACAATAGACAGTTCACCTCCGCCCATCCCCCCACCTTCAAAGAAAAAAAAAAATAATAATGTTCTTCAAAATAAAGTGAAAAAAAGGTATGGGGGGGAGAGAAGGCAGATTGGTTTAGGCAAACACACAATGGCTAAGTGTTAAGGCTTACACACAATTCCGTTTCCCTAATGGTCACTCAGACTAGCAGCTGACAGCAGTATGGTCTTGATATTTCATGTCTATCCGGTTCGTTGTCTTCACCCGGATAACATACAAGACGTCCTGACGTTTTGGAGTGGGGTGGGGGTGGGGGATGGGGGTTCTTTTGTTTCTGTTTCATGAATGGCTTCTTCTCTGTTGAGTTTGCAACGATTTGACCCGTTGTTTTCGCACAATTGTACGTGTTTCTGTTACAGATTGCACTCTTATTTCTGTCAAATTTGTGTTACAGATTGCACTCTTATGTCCTTAAAATATGCAAGGAGACAGACAAACAGACAGACAAACACCGACACGCACACACTCACACACACTCACACACAGGCACACACCACACTCACACACACACACACACACAACACACACACACACACACACCACACACACACACACACACACCACACATATATATATACACACACACACGGACTCACCCACTCACATACATACATACATATACCTTCTCTACCATACGGCAAACTCTCTCTCTCTCCTCTCTCTCTCTCTCTCTCTCTCTCTCTCTCTCTCTCTCTCTTACACACACACACACACACACACACACACTCGCACGCGCTCGCGCGTGCATGCACGCACGTACGCACACACGCACACACACATACATACATACATAAATGCGCGCACCTACATCCACACACTTACAAATCTCTCTTACTCTGTCTCCCTCACAACCCTCTCTCTCTCTCTCTCTCTCTCTCTCTCTCTCTCTCTCTCTCTCTCTCTCTCTCATTCTCTCTCTTACAAGGGTAACATATAGCACAGAAAGATAAATATCCAGAGTGACAACAGACACATTGATCAATTACTACTACACAGAATAAAAAAACAGGCAGACAGATAGAAACAGATGGTTACATTATATATAAACAGACAGACAGGCAAACAGACAGACAGAGCTTGTCTCCAGACTTAATGCACACATCGTCAACAAAGAAAATTTGCCTGACAAACGTAAAACAACACTAAGCATGATTGTTCCTATGAGGCAGAATAGAATGAAACCATGGAATGCGATTAAGAAGATAGCGAAAAACAGTATCATACTTCAAAAACCCAGACCAGTACTATATTCGTCAGTTATTGCTGGTCAATAATGCTCACAGAAAGGTTGCGTGTGTGCTGACTCTCTCCATTTGCATTCTTCCTCCGTCCATGTAAGGTTGTGGTACTGTTGGTATGTAAGAGATCCACAGGGAATCGTGCAAACGATCTGCAGATGTATATGACAACACTTCATTTTTTTTTTGGCAAGTAGCCCTGTAAGAACATGGAAGGACAGCAAAGTTTTGCATCTGGAAATGATAACATATAGACAGTGCTTCTCTCTGTTTTCTCTGCGTGTCTGTCTGTCTGTCTGTCTGTCTCTCTCTCTCACTCTCCCTCTCTCTCTCTCTCTCTCTGCACGTTTCTCTCTTATTTTTGTCCCTCTGTATCTGTCTGTCTGTCTGTTTCTCTGTCTTCCGCTCAACCTCTGCTCTGTAGTAGGGTACTGAAAATTTGCAAAGTGTATATATATATAAATATATATATATATATATATATAGCTTTTGAATATTTAGATATATTACACTTTTTTCTGAAAAAGGAAGACGAATTAGATGAAAACGGAACTAAACCAACTAAGCGAATGTAACTGAACAAGAACCGGAACGAATTATATGGGACGAAGTGGAATTGAAATGGCTTCAGTAAGAACATACGGTTGGAGTTGAAAAGGAAAAATGGTCATACGTATGAAAATGGTGGAAATCGAAGATTATTACACGGGAAAAAAGAACAACTGAGCTACAAACACACATTTAAGGAAGTGCAATGGTTTGAAAAAGGTGTGCAGTGGACACAGATCAATAGCAAGTGAAAAAATAGTAGCACAAACCTTTTCTTTAGTTTTTACTTTTAGTTAATGAATGCGTGCGTACACTTGTGTACTCCAAATACTGTACGTGCAGCTGCAGAAATCACGGACTCTGTGTCACGCTCTGCAGGCCATGTCACCCGACGCACCGTGCTTTATCCTCGGAGATTTTTAATGACTGTGACCTCAATTCAAGCCCTGCCTTCTTTTAAACAGTATGTGTCATGTTTTACAAGAAAGGATAAAATACTTGATTTATGCTACTGTAATATACCATCTGCATACAAGTGTGTTCAGCTCCCCCCTGTTGGTCAGTCTGATCACAATGCCATTCATCTCTTGCCAGCTTACAGACCAAAAGTGAAAACACAACCTATCACTAAAAAGCAAGTGCAGTGTTGGACACAAGAAAGTGTTGATGAATTACAGGCTTGTTTTGAATGTACAGATTGGAATTTGTTTTTGAATTCTAGTTTTGACATTAACGAAGCCACCGATGTTATTTCCAGCTACATTTCTTTCTGTGAACACATGATTGTACCTACTAAAACTATCAAAATATTTCCCAACAACAAACCTTGGTTACAAAATCTCTGAAAATAACTCTAAATGAGAAAAAAAGAGCTTTTCAATCAGGCAATAAAAGCGATCGTAAGGTTGTACAAAAGAAACTGCAAACGGAGATTGAAGAATCAAAGAGAGCTTACAAGAGAAAAGTTTGAAAACATGTTCCAATGGAAATATGCGAGATGCATGGAAAGGAATAAAGGTTTTATCAGGTTCAGGTGTTCAAACAAACCAAAATATAGTAACAAAAAAACAGCAAAAGAACAGAAGCAATTTGCAGAAAAGCTGAACGATTTTTACTGTAGATTTGATGATAAAGATTTTAGTAAGAATTAAAGGAAGTGAAGGAAGAACTCCAAAGCAATGTTAAAAAACGATGTTGATGGAAGTGATTCTGTTGTGATTGAGGAAAATGATGTTCAGTTGTTTTTTTTCAACGTTTAAATGTGAGAAAGGCAATGGGCCCTGATAATATCTGGAAAAATTGTTGAAGGTGTGTGCTTCTCAGCTCTCCTATGTTTACAGTCGTTTGTTTACCTGGTCACTTAGAGAATGTATAATTCCTGTTTTATGGAAAAATGCCACTGTATGTCCTGTTCCCAAAAAACGCAACCCAAGCTGTTTAAATGATTACCGACCAGTTGCCCTCACATCTGTTGCAATGAAATGTCTTGAAAGAATTCCTCAGTTATGTTTTAAAAGATACTACACAGTACCAAGACCCGTTTCAGTTCGCATACCAACACAGAACAGATCAACAGATGATGCCACACTCACACTTCTCCATCATGCTTTTTTCACACCTCGAAAAACCTGCCTCCTTTGTACGCATTCTCTTTATTGATTTCTCATCAGCATTCAACACCATACAACCACATCTGATGGCAAAGAAACTCATTAACATAAATGTGGGTAACAAGCTCATTCTTTGGATAATTGATTTTCTTACACAGAGGACACACAGTCTGTTCGATATCAAAGTGTTGTTTTCGTCTTCCAGAGTCATTTCAACTGGCGCACCCCAGGGTACTGTTTTATCACCAGTGCTTTTTACTCTGTACACAAATGATTGTTCAGGAAGTGATTCAACTTTGTACATTAAATTTCAGATGACTCAGCACTTGTAGATCTTTCCAACTCTGATTCTGTTTACTTCAAGGAGGTTCAAAGATTTGTTGACTGGTGCGATCATAACTATCTTGATCTGAATGTAACAAAAACGAAAGAAATGTTGATTGATTTTAGAAAGAATCCAAAAGCTGTACCACCACTTTTTATCAAAGGTGCTGAAGTAGAACGTGTTGAATCATACAAATATTTAGGAACTTTTATAGATAATAAGCTGAATTTTAAATCCCATGTTGAGTATGTCCACAAAAAATGTCAAACCAGATTATATTGTCTTCGCAAGCTGCGATCATTTCATGTGAATACTGACATTCTTCGGACATTTTATTCATGCTTCTTGGAATCTGTTCTAACTTTCTCATTTATGTGTTGGTATGGTGGGTTGACTGTGAAGAGCAGAAATGTGCTTGAGAAAGTGGTGAACGTGGGAGGAAAAATCGTTGGTGAGAGACAAAAAAAGTCTGAGTGAGCTATATAGGTGCCGTGTTAGTTGTAAAGCGAAGAAGATTACGTGTGACCCGAGAAGATGTTTAATGAAATCCAAATTCCTCTATATGAATGTATGTCATATGTGAGAAAATGGGTAATGTGGCTAAATTATTGTTTATTTGCTGTGAATGTGTGTGACCACAAATANACAAAGTTGGGCTGTACAGAGACGACGGATTGGCAGCACTGGACAACACATCTAGAGAGGTAGAGAATAAAAAGAAAGAACTATGCAAATTGTTCCAAACCACACACTTAGAAATTACAATAGAAGCCAACAAGAAAGTAGTCAACTACTTGGATGTAACATTAGACTTGAACAAAAACCAATACAGACCATAAAAAAAACTAATGATACACCATTATATGTAAATTCCATGAGCAATCACCCACCAACAATCATAAAAAAACTATACCACAAGGGATAAACAAGAGGTTATCCAGCCTTTTCTGCAATGAAGAAATATTCAACGATGCAGCAGCAGATTACCAAGAAGCACTGTTGAAAAGTAGATACAACTACAAGTTGAAATATGAAACTGAAGTAAGTACCACTGGAAGCAGGAAGAAGAACAAAAGGAGGAAAAAAAACATGATACAACCCACCATATGATGGTAGGGTGAAAACCACCATTGGCAAAGAATTCTTTAAAATATTAACAGAATCGTTCCAAAAAGACCATAACCTTTTTAAAATGTTCAATAGGAACACTATCAAACATCTTATTCTTGTATGCCAAATCTTAAAAAAAAAAAATGATACTTCAACTCAAACCAACGTCAAAAATGAGGGTGACAAACGGAAAACTTGCAACTGCACAATCAAAGAACAATGCCCTCTGAACAACCAATGTCACTCTGATAACATTGTATACGAAGCCACTGTGACAACGAAAAACGGCAAAGAGACATACATAGGGATTATAGAAAACAAATTCAAAGCTAGGTACGCCAATCACAATCTTTCAAGAATGAAAAATACAAACATCAAACAGAATTAAGTAAACATATATGGAATCTTAACAACACAAATAGAGATTTTAACAGCACATGGAAAATAATCAAAAAGCAGCAGCATACAATAATAGCACAAAAAGATGTAATTTGTGCATAACAGAAACGTGGTGATTCTATGCAAACCTAGTATGGCAACATTGAACGCAAGAGTTGAATTAGTAGACAATTGCAGGCACAAAAGGACATTTTTATCAACAAATATAAAATAGCAACCCTGATAGGACCCCTCATGCAATAATACTTAATAAAGAAAGCCTTACAAGCTTAACAGGGCCCCCCTTGCACACAACACGTGCAACACCAACCCAACTGAATACAGGTCACAATTCAAAAACATATATATATATATATAATATATATATATATATATATATATATATATATATATATATATATATATATATATATATATATACATCAAATTGAGATCAATAGCAGGGGATTGGCACGGGATCTGAAGAGAGGAAGGACCTCGAATATATATATATATATATATATATATATATATATATATATATATATATTTATATATATATAATATATATATGGCAAATTCTGTGTGTGTGTGTGTGTGTGTGTGTGTGTGTGTGTGTGTGTGTGTGTGTGTGTGCGCGCGCGCGCGCGCGCGCGCTATAGACTCAAAAACGGCTCAAACCAATTTTAATGAAATTTGGCAGGTACGTCTGTTGTGACCCGATGATGGTTTGGGGTTAATCTCTAAAAAGAAATAATAAAACCGTTAAAAACCGTTAAAGAAAACTGTCATAACAGTTTCAAAGACATTTTTCCCCTTTGCTTTTCATCAAATAGCTGTTGTGACATTGCACAGGTACAGGGCTACTTCTAGAAAATTAGAACCGTTACTTGGCATTTTAAAAAAAAAAACGTATTTATAACAGTTTTAAAAACCGTTGAAAACACCAAACCCTATAAAAACTGTGTTTAAAACCCGATCTTCTGAGGTTGGCGGGCCGCGAGAGTCATCGGATCGCCACCAAACTTGACATAAGCCTACAGGAACATCCAGCGGGTAACATACGGTCATTAAATAGTCATTATGACAATTACATTTGACCGTTAAAAACCGTTTTTCTTTTTTTTTTTTTTTTTTTTTTCAAAATTTAGTCTATTCTTGATAAATTCGATATACATGTGCACTTTTTTAACGCCGAAAAATGATATACAACTTTTACGAACCGAAATTTAAAAGTGACCATTAAAAAGCGTTACTTTGTAAATTTAGAGTATATTTGAAAAATTCGATATACATATGCAGATTTAAACACTAAACAATGATATGCAATTTTTAAGATCTGCGGCGGGACAAGCCACAGGCAGTGGCGGAGGACGGGGAGCAGAAATGAGCAACGTGGAAACGGCAACACTGAAGCGATACAGAAGATGCGACAGAAAAAAAAAAGATGATAAAAGAAACTCCAAAATAGCATTTACTTTTGAAACACAAAATATTGTACTTGATATTGGCATTCTCTTCTACACTGGCGTCACTAGTACATGAGGATACACACACACACACACACACACACACACACACACACACACACACACACACACACACACACACACACACACTTGTCAAACAGTGCCCCAAATAAAGTATTGGCACTTTTTTTTTCATCCAGATTTGAAAACTAAATCTTCCAGAATACACCAAAGACGTAGAAAATGGAAGGCGCAGGTTCACAAACCGGATTAAATCCAGCCAGACTTCAAAGGTTTTTTTGTCTTAACCCCGTCACATGAGAGATGATAAGATTTGGCTACATGGCAGACCCGCCATATTATCCTCTCTGTCTCTGTCTCTCTGTCAGTCTCTGTCTCTGTCTCTGTCTGTCTGTCTCTCTCTCCTCTCTCCTCTCCCTCCCTCTCTCTCTCTCTCTCTCTCTCTCTCTCACACACACACACACACACACACACACACACACACACACACACACACACACACACACACACACACACACACACACACACACACACACCAACTTGATAACGTGTTAAACCGTGTGCCATGGTATATGATTTGATATCAAAAGTGAAGAAAGACACAGACAGACAGACAGGCAGACAGACAGACAGACAGAAAGCATGAAAGAAACAAAAAAAAGAAAGAAAGAAAAGAAGAACAGAGAAACCATGTACACATAAATAGGAACAGACACTGACACTGTGAGCATTTTTTTCTTTAGTGTAGGAAAACCTTTTGACAGTCGAATCGACTTTAATCTACAATTTCGGCAACCTGTGAAACCACCAGCTGTAATCAACTTCGAGTATGGAGGAATGAGATCCCCTGTGATTCCTCTACCACCAGAGATTTCCCAGTGTCCTGGCAGCCACCTTTCAATGTCCTGATGATGGTTACTGCCTACCTGTCTACGTCAGGTGTAACGGTATCAGCGATTGTCCAGGTCATGAAGATGAAGCCGGATGTGAGAACTACACATGTCCAGGGTTCTACAGATGTTGGGGAACTACGAACACGACATGCATAGACGTGAGTCACCTGTGTGATGGTTATGGACAGTGTCCGCAGGATGTTGACGAACTGATGTGTGATGACATGACGTGTCCTAAGCCATGCTCTTGCTCTGGCCTGGCCTTCATATGTACTGAGGACTTCCACGTCAAATCTTTCCCTCAGCTGCGCTACCTGGAAGCCAGAGGAAGTGGTATGCATCAATATGACATCATGAACAATTCCATGTTGATCCACCTGGGTGTTCAGGCCTGTGGGTGGACCAGTGTAACAGAGTTCACGTTACTAAATCTTCACAGTTTGGACTTAAGTGACAATAAACTGACCCACATCAGCTTCAAGCACTTCAAACGGATGCATCATTTGCACACATTGAGTTTTGCAGGTAATCCTTTGTGTAACAGTTGGACTATTAATCAGGTGGTGTTTTCGCTACCATCACTCATCTTTTTGAATCTGTCACAAATCCAAATATACTCTTTGGAAATGAGTACGTTGTCGTCTGTGATGCCAAACCTGGAACTTCTAAACATCTCCCAGTGTGGAATCAAATCACTGACAGGACAGAATGTTTTCTTAAAACTTCGTGTATTGGACCTTCGCGGTAACCCTCTAAATTATTTCTCACCTATATTCATGAAAGGGATGAAATATCTCATGCAGGTTTTTGCTAGCAACTTTAAATTGTGTTGTCCTGAAGTTTTACCACCTTTATTCCAAGGTGAATGCTTGAGCCCAATTGATGAGATTTCATCATGCGATGACTTGCTGAAATCTGGCTTTTACCGGTTTGTGATCACAGCATTTGGTGTGCTGGGAATCATGGGAAATTTTTGTAGCTTTATTTATCGTCTGTATTGCTCGTCTGAAAGAATCAAGACCGGGTTTGCTGTTTTTGTCCTACATCTGTGTTTTCTCTGACTTTTTAATGGGAGTCTATCTAGCTTTCATAGGAATGGCAGATCGGTTTTATGGAGGTGTCTATGTCTTGAAGGAAAATGAGTGGAAAGGAAGCGCAGTCTGCACTGTTGCAGGGCATTTTTTTTGTCTTTCTTATCATCTGAGGTGTCAGCTTTCCTCATTTTCCTCATTACCTTGGATCGATTTCTGGTGCTTCGCTTCCCTTTCAGCCAGGTCCGGTTTAGAGCCACATCAGCTCACGTAGCCTGTGTCGTCATTTGGTTTCTTGGATTGATCCTGGCTGTCATACCCCTGCTTCCTGTGACATCTCACTGGGAATACTACCGTCAGACAGGCATTTGCATCCCTCTGCCTGTCACCAGAGTTGACTTTTCTGGACACGCCTATTCCTTCAGTGTCATGATTGTTGGCAATATGATCCTCTTTCTGCTGATAGCTGTGGGCCAGTCATTGATTTTTTGGTCAGTGAGGTCCAATTCTATGTCTGAAGCAAGAACACAGATCAAGAACAAGAGTGGTGGAAGCGCCAGGTCCAAGGAATTCATCATTGCCAGACGACTTCTGTCTATTGCCATGTCTGACTTTCTGTGCTGGTTTCCTATTGGATTTTGTGGCCTGTTGGCATCTCTGAACATTCCTATTTCAGGGGAGGTCAATATTGCCATGGCCATTTTGGTGCTTCCTCTCAATTCTGCACTCAATCCATTTATATATACATTGAATGTAATATTGGAAAAACGACAGAAGGCACTGATGTAAGTTTTTTCTTCCTAACGTAAATATAATCAGCTTAAAAGTAATCTTTCGCTCTTGGACGGATTGAAGAAACATAGAATGTTTTATTCGGATTCATTTCACTTTGTTGTCGATCCTGGATGTATGCATGCACGCACACAGACAATTGCACATACAGAGGCAGTTACAGACAGCCAGACAGACAGACATAATAAATACACGCTTAAAACTCCATATGAATGCTTCTTACAACACTAAATCGTCTGAACAAATGACAACACAGAGCAAACAGATCACACAAGGAGGTCGAAGCAGTGACACAAGCACTCCACTAGCTTTCATCCACAGGCCAGTTCAAAACTCAACAAGCCATGATACTGACTGACTCCATGAACCTACTTCAAAAGTGGAGAGTGGAATGGGAAGCCCGGCTTGGCATGAAGTAATGTGCAACCCTCCACTAGAGAGAGACTGATATGGATATACTGCCCTGGACATGCTGGAGTCAAAGGAAACGAGAGAGTAGACATACTGGCTGTCAAGGCAACGCTAAGAACTGAATTACAACTTGGCTGATCCGATGTGATAAAAAATCTGAAGAATCACTTAAGCGAAAAAGAACAAAGCCAATAGGGTCCCAAGTGTGTGCTGTAGACGTGTGTGTGCGCTGGTGTGTGTTCATCAGTGGGGTGATCCCAGGCGTGTTAATTGGACAGTCCACAGACGTGAATGTGCAAGTCTTGGTGTGTAAGTGTGCGAGTGTACATGAGTGAGTGTGTGTGTGTGTGTGTGTGTGTGTGTGTGTGTGTGTGTGTGTGTTGGGGGAGGTTGCTATTGCTGTTATTGGTGTGTGTGTGTGTGTGTGTGTGTGTGTGTGTGTGTGTGTGTGTGTGTGTGTGTGTGTGTTGTTGTTGTTGTTGTTGTTGTTGTTGTTGTTGTTGTGTGTGTGTGTGTGTGTGTGTGTGTGTGTGTGTGTGTACGCGCACGCGTATATTGTTCTTAATGCTTTGGTTCTTGTTCTTGTTCCTATGTCATCTTCTGAACATTCATTTCCCACAAACAATCAAAGACACACACACTGTCTCTCTCTCTCTCTCTCTCTCTCTCTCTCTCTCTCTCTCTCTCTCTCTCTCTCTCTCTTCTCTCTCATGGAGTTCGCAGCAAGATGGCGGGGGATATTCAGTGAGTGTTTGGAGTTCTATGATATTTCGACCGTTAGTGTGGTTCTACAAAAGGCTAAGGATACCAGAGCGTTATAGAAAGTGATACGAAGTATTCGAAGAAGTGAATCTACCCAGGCATGGTGGATTTGTGTATCTGGCGTGCCAGAATCGTTTTTTTCTGTGCTTCGCTAGTGAGTAGAAGGAAGGGGAAGAGAAAAGAAAGATGGCGAAAGGGGGTGAAGTGGCTGGAGTGGTAGATGTGTTCATATGGTTTGTGCTCCTGTGGGGATATGCACTGACCCTAGCGTGTGCCCGTGATACTACAAGAGTGGCGTTTGGTACCGAAGTCAGCGGCAGGTTCGGCGGTAATGTACTAAACTTCGGTACTTTCCCGCAAACGCAAGTAGTGCCATCGGTTCAACCAGTGACTGTAAGGAGAAATGAAAGTGGGCCAGTGTCCATATCTCTGTGGTCTATAGAAACTTCAACAGCAAGATGGACAGAGCTAGGGGAAGGGCACGACAGACAGAGGACTCTGTTGGACAGACATGAAAGGTACGGTCTACGCAACATCACAGATACAGTTAGGGAATAGTCTGTCTCCATTAGTGGCTATACTTCTCCTTCTCCACTTAGCCTATGTGCGCAGACGACTTTCCTTATCCAATGATGTGGAGACCAACCCGGGCCCAGGATCAAGTATGAACATAAACGAGAAAATTGAACATGAAAACAAGAAGCTAGAAGACAAGATGGAAGCGAAACTCAACAACTTAGACACGAAGATAGACACCAAGATGACACAACTCTTTACGGCAATAACAACACTCACTGACTCCTTTAAGTCTCAAACCACCACCATCAACAAGATGGAACAAAAACAATGAGATATGGCGGACACCCTAAAAAAATTATGCAAGGATGTTCAAGACACTAACCAAGATATACAAGAAAACAAAACAGCAGAAAGGCATTTAGGGGCAACGCAAGACTATATGGTACATAGACTTACTAAAATGGAGGAAGAAATGGACCGAATCGAAAGTTATTCAAGACGGAATAATTTAAAGTTTTCTGGTATTAAAGAGAGTATGGACGATAGCAAGAGAGAGAGATGTGATGAGGTGATCAGAGAGATACTAGATAGATACATGGAAGAAGAGACATGGGGCCGACGACGCAACAGAACACGCACATAGGCTAGGCAAACCAGACCCTTCAGCAGAGAGACCCAGACCTGTGATCGTGCGTTTCCTCAGGTGGGGAGATGCCATGAACATTCTACAGAACCGAGAGGCACGCGAGAAGATGAAGAAGGATGGCATACGAGTGTCTCAAGACAGGAAGAAACGCCAAGCTGACCAACTACGTGATCTGAGGGCACAAGGCAGGGTCGGGGTACTATGTGGGGTGGGGGGGGGGGGGGGGTGGGGGACTGTATGTAAGAGAAGAGTACAGACCACGTGTAGAACAGAATGACAGCCAACATGAACAGTATATAGACAGCACCAGCAGCAAGAGGACCACGGATATGAAAATACTTCCAGAAGACAATTCGGCACAAATGGACAATGGATACAGAGAGGAAGGAATGAAAGCGATTGTAGTGCATGTGGTGTTAGAAACTTTGATGACTGGAGGATGAGAGTGAGAGGGATGAGGGACGAGATAAAAGGAGAAGATTGGAGGATAGAAAGAGAGGAAGATAGAAATAGAGTGAAAGAACAGGTGGAAGAGGTGGTGGGTAAGGCAAAAAAGTGCGAAAGGAGTGAATGGGGGAGAAAATGGATGAGAGAGATGAAAGTGTAGAAGGAAATGAATGGGGCAGCGGCCTTGAGTTTTTGTCGTTCGGGGGGGGGGGGGGGGGGGGGGGGGATCTTATGGACGAAGAGAGAGAGAATGGAACAGAAAATCAAGAAAATAGGTTTGAGAAAACAGAGAGTAAGTGAAGAAAGGAAGGAAATGAGTGAAAGGATGGAAAGAGTGAATGGTGAAGGGAAAACAGGAAACAAGACAGTAAGCCAAAGTGCGAAAAGGGGGTGTGGCAGAAAAAAAAAAAGTGGGTCAGGGAAAATATACAAGGCAAACAACACTGACATCAATGCAGATCAAAATGTAAGCATTTCCCCACCTTCAGAATCAGGTCAAGGCAACCCAAATCAGATGCCCTCACAGCTCCTAGTACACACACTGGCTCGCGCGCAAGATGAAAATAGCGATCAAGTGGACAGTGTCTGGAGCATTCAAGGAGATAGCTTAGGGTCAAACATAGCATGCATGACTGAGACAGAGATTGTTACACAATCTCCGACTACGCCCCATTCGCAGTGCGATTTATCTACACACGTAGAGAAGGGAAAGACAGATGACAGCCAAACACACAAAACCACCAATAAAGGAAATGAAGATATGACTAAGAAAGACGATAAGATTAGGGTACGACAATCATCAAATACACGACAATCTACAATTGAAGAAACTATACTTACGCAAGGCGTGGTATATTCTGATAGTGAAGAAGGAGGTAAATCAAACAAAGGGGGAAAAACTAAACCCAAACAACACTCATCAGAAAAAAAAAATAAAAACAAGCATTAATTGTAAAGCACCACTTTTAATCCTAGCATATATTAAATCAAGTAGTAAACCATAGAAAAAAAAACGTCCATTGAAAAAATGATTTTCAACATTTTGGTATTTTGGGGGGTTTTGTTTTTTAGTCTTGATTTTGGATTTTTCCCCTAACATACTCTTTCATTGCGTGAAAACATTCTACATAATGAATTTGATCCCTATGTATGTTCAGACCAGCTACAGAAGCTTCATAACGTAAGGAAAACACATACAACAGAAGATCATCCATTGTGTCCCTGACATATCTTTTTTGCCTATGTTTTGGAAAGCCAGTGAGTGTTGGATTCATCTTTATGGAAAGACAGTGAGTGTTGGATTCATTTTTTAAGGAAATACAGTGAGTGTTGGATTCATCTTTATGGAAAGCCAGTGAGTGTTGGATTCATCTTTATGGAAAGCCAGTGAGTGTTGGATTCATCTTTATGGAAAGCCAGTGAGTGTTGGATTGGATTCATCTTTATGGAAAAGCCAGTGAGTGTTGGGTTCATCTTTATGGAAAGACAGGCTCCACGGACGTTTCATTGTTTTCTAAATCGATAAGAACAAACAGTCGTAAAGCATAAATAATTCTTTCCAAAACAAAAGAAAAGAGAGAGAGAGAGAGAGAGAGAGAGAGAGAGAGAGAGAGAGAGGAGAGAGAGAGAGAGAGAGAGATTTTCTGACCTGTGATCAAGCCATTATGCAAAGAGAGGTTCCACGGTTTTTCATTTTTTTTAATCCATGAGAACAAACAGATAAATCTAAAAAAACATGATAGATAGATAAATAAATTGATAAATAGAGAGAGAGAGAGAGAGAGAGAGAGAGAGAGAGAGAGAGAGAGAGAGAGAGAGAGAGAAACAGAGAGACAGCGAATGGTGAAAGCTTAGGAGTAAAGTTCCTTGGTGGAGGAGCGAGTCAAACGCATGGATCCTATTTATACATTGCCCTTTTGATTGCCCTTGGCTCTGCACCTTGTAAAACAGTCTGCAGTGTAAAACACCAGAGATGGTAACTATTTACAATGAAGACGACAGTCCTTTCACGTCTTCAGCCCCGAATGAATGTTCTGCAAAGTTTCGCTGGTATACAGCTTCTTCAGGTCAGGAACTTTATGCTATTTCATGCTATTAAATCTGGACATATATATATATATATATATATATATATATATATATATATATATTTTTTCCTTTTTTTTTTTTTTTTCTCTCTCTCTCTCTCTCTCTCTCTCTCTCTCTCTCTCTCTCTCTCTGAACATATGCTATTTTTTCTCTATATCATTAATGTTCTGATCGATGACGATTGTGAATGCTCGCATAAAACCACATGGCTGCCAGGTATTCATACACCTCTATTTGCAAACTATGAACGGCATGCTTTTGTTTAACTTTGTCAGGATTTCCACTCTAAAGAAATGTAAAACTCAGCAGTGCATTTTACCCCAGTGAAGTAGGTTTGGGTAGTATCAATTGAGAACATACATTTTTTTTTACACAAAAAAGAGAGTTTAAGGCTGCGACTTCATCTAACGTGTGCACATCAATTACGAAAGTAAACATCTATTTTATAAAGATATGATCCTATCTGGAACTAAAGGAAATCCTAAATGAAGAGTGATCAGTAAACAGTGGATAACAAACACGTAGGTTAACTCTGACTCCCTTGACGAGTCTATGCACATCCACAGCTTTAAACGACTGCCGTTCACGACACCAAATCTTCTAGCACAAATGCCAACACAGAGAGAGAGAGAGAGAGAGAGAGACAGACAGACAGACAGACAGACAGACAGAGACAGAGTGAGACAGACAGACAGACTGACAGAGAGAGAGAGAGAGAGAGAGAGAGAGAGAGAGAGAGAGAGAGAGAGAGAGAATGAATGAATGATAATCTATTCAAAAAGGCCATGGCCCCATCTGAAGGGGGTCAAAACATATGAACTATGAATAATATAATAAATCAAAATCAAAATCATCATTTTAACACGCGCTATGTCTATGTAAAATGCACAAGCATATTTACTGTGCTCGTACTTATTCAGATAAAGCTCTAATGCGTTTAAATGCTTTGTACAGGTATATTGCTAAGTTTCTTATTACGTTTTCATTTTTTTTGACAGTAGCAATATTAGACGAAAATTAGATGGTCTACTATAAAATTTTGATGGAATGAATTTATCTCTTAAGTCATTCAACATTGGACAGCTAAACACGAAATGAATCTCATCCTCTATTGCTGAACTACATAGACGACATATGGCAGCTCCATTTCCGCCATACTTATATCTTTGGGAGTGCACGGCGATATCAGATACTCCAAATCTAAACTTGGTTAACGCAGTTCTTACAAAAGTACACAAGGACAATGAACGTATGGTTCAATCAGATGATTAACTTTAAACAATCTATACAATGAAAATCTGTCACTCGTCTGAATATGAGAGTCCCATTCTGCCACCTACAAATCAATGATACGTTGCTTGAAGCAAGCTAAAAAGCTTCTTGCACATCCAACACCCTGACTCATCCATGCATAGAAAAAACCATAATTACATAAACATTTACGTACACTACTTGCCCATGTTTGCTTACCTCTTTGATCAAGTATATACATAGTCTTATACGCCATAGCAGGTAGTCTGTTATCATTCATTTGAACTACTTTTAACCAATATTTTATACTTTTCATGTAAGCATTTAAGTAAATAGGATACCTTCCAAGTTCTCCGTATATAAGATCGTTTGGAGTCTTTTGATCAACATGCAAAAATTTTTTCATAGCAAATAGATGTACCTTTTCAATGTCTTGATTGTTTGTCAATCCCCATATCTCAGCTCCATATAAAGCTACTGGTTTGAACTTGTATATCAAACAATTTAAAAAATATATTCGGAGAATACTTATCAAACTTATACATTAAGGACAAAATGCTCACGACAGATCTTTTGGCTCGGCTGACCAGATCTTGGCAAGTAAACCTAAAACTAAGCCTAGTTGAAAAATATAGTCCGAGATATTTATATACATTGACAACAGGCATCTGAATGCTTCCATATAACCATGTTTCACGTGCCGCTAAATACCCTCCTTTACGAAAAACTATAATGTTAGATTTTTCCATGTTCACTTTAGTTCCAGTCTCTCCGCCGCCGAATATAATTGATTTAATTGATTTTGTAGACCGATCGGAGTTTCAGACAACAGGACAATATCATCAGCAAAAAGCATGATAAATAATTCTGTTAAATCAAATGTCACACCATGCTTACCATTTTCAATGATTTGTTGAGCCAAATCATTGATAAATAATGAAAACAAGATGGGGCTACACACATCGCCCTGTTTTACTCCCCTTGTACATTTTATTAAATCACTAACTCTAGCACCACATTTAACTCTAGCTTTAACATCATAATACATACTTTCTACACAGCGATAAAGTTTTCCTTTTATTTCCTTATTTCTCAGTATTGCCATAAAAATTTTCTCGAAATCGAGTCAAAAGCTTTTTCAAAATCTATAAAAGCTACATATAGTTTTCGGTTATATGCAAACTGCTTTTGTATAGCTGCTAATAGAGTAAACATATGATCAGTCGTTGAATAATCTTTTTTAAACCCAGCCTGATGTTCACCGGTAATATCATTTATTTCAACCCAGTCTGAAAGTCTTTTATTTATAACTGAGCTGTAAAGTTACTTGATATATTACATAAGGAAATTCCCCTATAATTATTAGTGTTGTTGACGTCACCTTTTTTATATAAAGGCATAATAATAGACTCACACCAGCCCTTGGGATACACTCCTTTGTCAAACAGTGCATTAAACAATTTCACTAAAAAAGTCAATGGCACATCCCCCCAATTTTTAAAGAATTCCCCTAACAAGCCATCGGGCCCAGGAGCTTTACGATTTTTCAGCTTTCTAATTGCAATTAAAATTTCTCTTTTGTAATAGGTTGGTCCATGTAATCTGTGTACATGTCATCTGTGATATTATGGATAGCCTGAGGTGAGACATCCTTTTCTAACACTTGTTTAAAGTGTTGATGCCACTCCTCCTCCTCCATAGTAATACTATTTCGAGGCTGAGATTTCTTGTTATGAAATGAACGTAGTGATTTCCAAAATTTTCTGTTGATTATTCACAGAATTCAGTATTTTCATAAACTGAAAATCATTATACAATTTCTGTTTTCTAAGCAGTAGATTTTTTATACTCCTTCTTGCTTTACAAAATGCTTCCCCATCAACTTTGTCAGATGTCTTCCTAAATTGTCTTAAAAGTCTACGCATCTTTCGTTTCTCTTCCCTGCATTCTGTATCATACCAGTCGTTTTGTCTCTTTGGTCTGTTGACACAGATACGCTGTTTCATACAGTCTGCAACATTTTTTCACAATATCATTGAACATCTCTAACGCATCATTTACATTAACATCAATCAACATCGTTGCCGACAAAAGCGTTTCACGAATGTGTTCAGAGTTGATCATATCACAAAAATGTTCTGCATAATCGTCATTCCACACGAATCTTTCCATATATTCCTTTTCACCCAACCCCCCCAGTCATACTTTAATTCAACATCAGACATATTCATGCAAAATCCAAGGGCATATGATCAGATTCAAGTTTGTCAGCAACCAACATACTACAGTGCTTAGTTATATAGTCAAATAAGTCACATGAAGACACAAAATAATCATTAACACTGTAACCTGAATCAGAAATGTATGTGAAACGACCAGACTTGTCGCCATTACATACACCATTTAACAGAAATAATCTTAAAGTGCTACACATGTTCAAAAAATATTTTCCATATGTATTCAGCGTTTTATCCTCAGAACACCTGGTAATCGTTGCGCTATTGCTCTTCTCAAAACAAGAATTCATCGTATCATCATCATCATTACTCTCAGGGAAAATATTAGTTGTTCTGGCATTAAAGTCACCACACATCAGTAACGAAAAGTCTTCCGTTGATATGAAATGATCAGTCAAAACAATCTTCTAACTGGCTTATTCCGTTTTCCACATCAAAACGCAGCATAATATGGTGAGTGCTCTGGAGGGACATATGCACAAACATAGAGAACATTTTTAGAAAAATGAAATAAAGTCTTATCAAGAACAAACAATAGAAAATTACCGTTACCCATGTCGAGTTGCTTCACTTTTGCAACAAGGCTATTTTTTAATCAAACAAATTACTCCCCCTGAACACCTTCCCTTCTGCGAGGAATTTTACAGCAGGCTGAACAAACGCCGTATGTTCAGTGAACATTGTGTTATTAAAGTCTTCCATAAAAGTTTCGACCAAACNCCTGCATTCTGTATCATACCAGTCGTTTTGTCTCTTTGGTCTGTTGACACAGATACGCTGTTTCATACAGTCTGCAACATTTTTCACAATATCATTGAACATCTCTAACGCATCATTTACATTAACATCAATCAACATCGTTGCCGACAAAAGCGTTTCACGAATGTGTTCAGAGTTGATCATATCACAAAAATGTTCTGCATAATCGTCATTCCACACGAATCTTTCCATATATTCCTTTTCACCCAAATCCCCAGTCATACTTAATTCAACATCAGACATATTCATGCAAAATTCCAAGGGCATATGATCAGATTCAAGTTTGTCAGCAACCAACATACTACAGTGCTTAGTTATATAGTCAAATAAGTCACATGAAGACACAAAATAATCATTAACACTGTAACCTGAATCAGAAATGTATGTGAAACGACCAGACTTGTCGCCATTACATACACCATTTAACAGAAATAATCTTAAAGTGCTACACATGTTCAAAAAATATTTTCCATATGTATTCAGCGTTTTATCCTCAGAACACCTGGTAATCGTTGCGCTATTGCTCTTCTCAAAACAAGAATTCATCGTATCATCATCATCATTACTCTCAGGGAAAATATTAGTTGTTCTGGGCATTAAAGTCACCACACATCAGTAACGAAAAGTCTTCCGTTGATATGAAATGATCAGTCAAACAATCTTCTAACTGGCTTATTCCGTTTTCCACATCAAACGCAGCATAATATGGTGAGTGCTCTGGAGGGACATATGCACAAACATAGAGAACATTTTTAGAAAAATGAAATAAAGTCTTATCAAGAACAAACAATAGAAAATTACCGTTACCCATGTCGAGTTGCTTCACTTTTGCAACAAGGCTATTTTTAATCAAACAAATTACTCCCCCTGAACACCTTCCCTTCTGCGAGAATTTTACAGCAGGCTGAACAAACGCCGTATGTTCAGTGAACATTGTGTTATTAAAGTCTTCCATAAAAGTTTCGACCAAACAAATAAAGTCAAATGAAGATATGTACTGCACAAACTCAGAATCTGAAACTTTAGATAACAAACCATTCACATTCCAATGGAGAAACTTATACTTTTTATGTTTTGCCATCATCCATAACGAAATTATCCGATTTAAAATCAGACTGATCTTTGACATTTTTAGGCCCGCGACTGTTTCCTAAAACCTCTTCATCACTCATGGCAACATGCACACTCGTATCACTGTCCTTCGTCAACATGACCGCACGAACCGCGCGTGGCGGTGACCTCACTGTTGTGTCATGAGTTGTTCCATCACTTCCACGTGCACAAAAGTGTTCCTCTCCTGTCGCACTAGTTGTCACCGGTGACTGTCTTTTTTTTGTCTACCTCTTTAACACCAAGTCTATGGACACAGAACAGTGTCGGTTACAGGTCCCAGGGGCGGCCACACCTCTAGGTCAACTCGATAATGCCCGTTTCTTGCTCATTAAGGACGAACTTCTTTCCTTCTATCAACAAGTGGTCATAAATCATTGTCGCCCGTTTTCGTTGATCCTTGGCTGCCTTAAGGTGAGGAGACAGCTTCTTCCTTATAGTCCTGATGCGCAGAGAGAAGTCTTCACCAATGAAAACCTTACTTCCTTGAAGATTCCTTTTCGCCTTCAGAATTTGCACCTTTTCTTTGAAAAACGTGCAGCGAGCAACGATGGGCGAATCGGGACTTTGCGTTCACTCGGTGGACTCGATCAAAACTGACGTCGGTGCTCAGTTCTAGCTTCTTGGAAATCAAGTCTTTCAACAAGTGTTGACAATCATCACTTGTCTCGTTGGCCTGTCTGGGTATGCCGTGTACAATGATGTTGTTTCTTTTCGAACGGTCTTCTAATTCGCTGGTCTTCATCTCCAAATTTCGCACGCTGTCTTGAAGGTTTTTTTGTTCGTTTCTCGTTCATTAATTGACTGCCTGAGAGATGCTACTTCGCTTTTCAGAGATTCAACTTCTTCCTTCAAACCAGCAAAGAAGTCTTTGATCTCGGTCAGATCCTCTCTCAAGCTGTCGAACTTGTCGCTCATGGAAGACAGCTTGGACAAGGCTGGTTCAAGAACAGTGTCACTGTCAATTCTCTGCTGCATGGACGACTGTGCACTGTCCCCCTGGTTCCTCTGGCCTCTCTCCACACTCAGTCTCCGGCCACCACTGGAACCGGTCAGACATGTCTGCTTGGTGTCCCTCTTGGGAGGTCCGGGGTTTGACTCGACGTCTCCACACTGCATTAAAAGGTTGCTGAAGAAAATCACAGTGAGGAGCATCCCCACCATGACACCGTCCGTTCGGCTAGTCGCTCTCAATGTCCGACATCGCATGGCAATCTTTTTCCTTGCTCGGCGACACATAAAGTTTGATGCAGACTGCCACAAAGGAGCCACATCTTGCTCTGAAACTCCAGAGCCACCTCCGGCATGGTCCCTCGGGTGCACTGTATACAAATTTCAGGACTGTGCGCAACTTGTAGATCGTGTGATTTTATCGTAAACAGGACACACTCCAAAACACGTCTGTCTTCGTTTGAATTTCGTGAACCCCCCCCCCCCCCCGAGAGAGAGAGAGAGAGAGAGAGAGAGAGAGAGAGAGAGAGAGAGAGAGAGAGAGAGAGAGAGAGAGAGATTCCCACTAGAAGGATGTACAAACTTGCCCATACACTCTGCCCCCGCATATTTCATGGCGAGAACACCTAGAGAAATGAATGAACATAGATCAACTTTTATTCAATATATCTTTTGAAAGCTTGAACATAGCTGAACACACACACACACACACACACACACACACACACACACACACACACACACACACACACACACATACACACACACACTCGCACGCAGGCACGCAGGCACGCACACACACACACACACACACACACACACACACACACACACACGCCGTCCCCTGCTTGTCAGAGGCAAAGAAGATTTATTGCATTCCTGATGTATACGCGTCCCTATTATCACCACCCCTACCCGTCCCCCATAACCTCGCAGCCCATCCGCTTTCCATGGCTGATGTAGAAGATATAAATTATTTACATTTGTTACCTGTCACATTAGATTTTTGTTTGACATGCCCGCCTTTAGCAAAACATGAGTGTGGTGTTTACGTTAAGCAAATACCGTTAAGTATAAGTAATAATGTACAGATGCATGGATGCGATGCGACATGTTGAATGTGTTTACCATTCCTGACTTGTGCTTGTGTTTGAATTATGTGATCTTAGTGTCATACAGAGTTAATTGTTGAAATGCAATCATCTAATTTCACTAGGGTTCATTTTGAAACTTAAGAATCTTTAAGCAGTTTGTTTGTTCACACGGTGTACCATGCCGTCATGAAACTTGTACTAATTGCATATCTTCTTCTTTGTCTTCCTAAAAAAAAAAAAAAAAAAAAAATAGTTCACTCAAAAACGAGTAGGTCACCAGCGCGCATGTTAAAAAAAATAAAATAAATAAAATAAAGTGCGACTCAGCCTGTTGGCCCCTGGAGCAAAATTTGGCAACAAGGGGTCACACACGATATTCAAAAAAGTTTAAAGCAATGGCCAGTTCAGGCCCAGGTAACCATAAAATATCTGGGGAAGTTAAAATACAAAAAAAATCAGTCAATATGCAGATCTCAAGACTGTCGTATCAATTTGATTTTGAAATGAGACTGCATTTGTGGCAATCTTGATGGCACCCGGCAGTGAGTTCCACAGCCGTACACAACTAGGATAAAACGAATGTAAATGGCTGTCAATATTTGATGCAGGTATGGCATAAGATTGACCGCCACTCCTGGTGCTACTTTTATTCAATACTAGTGTGTTCCACTGGAATATCAATTAGTTTAGCTCAGCCTTTGAAGAAGGTATTCAGTTTTGATAAAAGCTCTTCTCTCTTCTAAAGGTTTTTCCATTCTAATTTCCTCATGTTCTTCCCCAGTCTTCCCTTTTTCTCTCTGATGTGGTTCCCTGTTACGAACCGTGCTGCTCTCTTCTGAATCTTTTTGAGGTTATCAATGTCCTTTGTGTGTGTGTGTGTGTGTGTGTGTGTGTGTGTGTGTGCGTGCGTGCGTTTAATCTATTGCTGATGTCTGTACAGAAACTTTATTTTTTACGTCTGAAACAAAATAAAAAACTGTCAAAAATGTTCTTCAAAATAATGAAACGATTCGCATCATCCTAAGAAGATTTGTGTATAAGGCATAAGTGCTGCAAACACATAACTGATTAAAATTCTGTATAAGTAACTAAATAGAAAATATTTCAAGTATTCTACATCTGCATGAAATAATGGCAAGAAGAAAAAAAATGTGGAGAGAGAGAGAGAGAGAGAGAGAGAGAGAGAGAGAGAGAGAGAGAGAGACAGACAGACAGACAGACAGACAGACAGACAGACAGACAGACAGACAGACAGACAGACAGAGAGACAGAGACAGAGACAGAGACAGACAGAGAGAGACACAGAGAGAGAGAGAGAGAGAGAGAGAGAGAGAGAGAGAGAGAGAGAGAGAGAGAGAGAGAGAGAGAGAGAGAGAGAGAGATTCAATCTTCTCTTTGGAAGAGTATTCATTGGCCGACTCCATCAGAACAAAAAAACGAAGGCGGATGAGCCGTCTAAAGAGAGTCATGTTCCTCTGTGGGGGAAAATGCATTTGATGAGCTGTCTAAAGACATTCATGTTCCTCTGTGGGGGAAATCCATTTGAAAAGTAATAAAAGAATACGGAAAAAGTGTTGAGCGAGGATCCCTAGATGAGCATGTCCTTAATGAAAAAGGATTTTTTTTTTTTCAGAACAGAAAACACACTTGTTGATTTATATGGAGATCGTTCACTCAAGTATGAAGGCTCTGGTTGAAGGATATCCATCGCTTAGTAGCTGGAAAGATTGAATTTCAGATTGATGGTGGACAGAGCAG
>JADBJO010004203.1:161019-166019 GCA_016801955.1 Conus betulinus | reverse complement strand
TCTATTTCATTCAATATGAACCAACAATAGCTTCAACATTTCACACAGAGAATCATTCTGCACAATAAACATTTAATACCAAACAGCAGAATGACTTCAAAATTTGACAACACACAAAGTTATCCTGCACAATAGGAAATATCTCTGTTGTATTCAATATCCAACAACAAAGTAGTTTGGTGACATGTGATAGGTGTTATTGTCATGGGAATAACATGGCTTATACAATAACAGTCTTGAGTTTCCTGTCTTCGTGAAGGTCAGGTTGCTGACAAATCTTTACAGAGATGATAATCTAAAAAAAAAAAAGGGAAATCCATTAGCAAGTGGACTGCTGTGTGACTGTCACTGTGCAGGTTACGTGCAAACACCAGGCATGAAGCAATGTGTCCCACGATCACCGCAGAAGATGAGATAGTTAATATCTATGTTTCATTCAGCTAGAAACAACAGAATAGATTTAAAATTTTACAAAAAAAAGTCATTCTGCACACCAGTCAATATCTCTATTTCATTCAATATGAACCAACAATAGCTTCAACGTTTCACACAGAGAATCATTCTGCACAATCAACATTTAATACCAAACAGCAGAAAACTTCAAAATTTGACACACACAAAGTTATCCTGCACAATAGGAAATATCTCTGTTGCGTTTAATATCCAACCACAAAATAGCTTAGTGACATGTGACAGATGTTATTGTCATGGGAGTAACGTGGCTTATACAGTAACAGTCTTGAGTTTATGTCGTCTTCGTGAAGGTCAGTTTGCTAACAAATCTTTATAGAGATGATAATCTTAAAAAAAAAAAAGGAATTCCTGGAGCAGGTGGACTGCTGTGTGACTTTCACTGTGCAGGTTACGTGCAAACACCAGGTATCGAGCAGTGTGTCCCACGTTCACCACTGGAGAAAAGCTGTGTCACTCTGACCCCGCCCCCTGACCACGTGATCTTTCTCAGTGTCCCAAGGGAGGAGTTCGGGAGGCTGAGTCTGTTTTGTGGCTATTGTGGGGCAGATGGGGTTGATTACCGACGCCATAAAACATATAGAGAACCAGACATGGCCGCGTCTTACCTCTTCCCCGATGACTTCCCCAGCTGCAAATCTCTTGAAAATACGTCTATGTCCATTCACCATAGCGATTGTTGTGATAGAACATTTCACTTTTTTACGGATACAGACTTCGATTCTCATTCCACTTGAAAATTGAAAAACCAAAACAGATTGGAGTCGTAAAACATCGTCACGAGGCAACATGGAATTGTTCCATATTCTCCAAGTCAGATCTGGTGCATCATTTTCCCTGTGACCTGGTTCCCCAGTGTGCCGAGTCTGAAGATGAGGCTCATTGCTCCTACACCTCTGACACATGTGGACTGAATAAGGTGTCTGCTTCTTCACTATCATTTGTGTTACATTGTGTATCATTACATTTCTTGTTAAACTGTCAAAATGGGAACACTGGATGGATGAAAAAAGTCAATCCTACTGTGTGACTGAGTGAATGACTGGCTGTCCTGAATGCCCAAAATGCCTTCAATCGCTGATTTTGAACTCAAGTCTTCTGGTGCTGGAACTGCATAAGATCCTGTTTGGCAAAGTGTCAATGTTTCTCCATTGTTCCAGTATAGCATAACACATTAATGCTTCTATCATTGAATACACCATGTGTTCATTTTTGTACCTGTTGATTTGTTCAAATTGACGTGTTCAACCTTCAACGCCCATCTTGCGCTGAAGTGAATGAAGATAAGTGGTTGCTCGTTCAGTTTTGTTGTCTGAGTGTTTTGTATTTTGTCTGGAAAAGACTCAAGAGGTGGAAACGCATCGTGTTTTGTCTTGTGATTCATTTGTGTACGTTTTCATGGTGGTTCGCTGTAAATTACATTTAAGATTTGTGTAGATTTCCGCCTGCAGTCGCATTACTTTGCAACTAGCCTTAAACCTTGTTATGACCTATTTACCGTACTGTTGTTAGGTAATGCTAAGTTCTGTGACTCTCGCCCTCACACGTCTGTACTGTTGATAGATAATGGTAAGTTCTATGACTTGTTCTGGAACTGGACACTGTCGCCCTCACAAATCTGCACTGTTGATAGGTAATGGTAAGTTCTGTGACTTCATGTGGAACTGGACACTGTCGCCGTCACACGTCTGAAAGTAGATGGAACTCGTCAGCTCTAGTTCTCAGCCCATCTACGAGAAGACGAACTCTGACTTTCCTTTTTTTTTCCATGTATTTATTTATTTGAATTTATATGTTGGCTCGCTTTATACCTAACTTCTGGTTGTGGCTGTGTGCTGTTATGTTTTCTTTTTTTGTTTTGTGCCTGTGTTCTTGTTGAACAAATATAAAAGCAAAGAAAGGTGTTAAAAAGACTATAGCTGCCCTTCAAAAACAATTGGCTATAGCTGCCCTTCGAATACAGACAATTGACTATAGCTGCCTTTCCAAAACAATTCGCAAGTAACCAAAAGCTGAATGTTGCAGTTTTAGATTTTGAAAACGCGTTTGGTTCCATTTCTGGATAATTGTTGTGGCATGTGCTTTTAAACGTAGCCAACGGAAATTATATAGAAGCATAAGGAGTATGTATAGAGACGTAAAGGCTAGAATAAGACGTAGCACAAAATTATCAGGTTTTGTGAATTGCTTAAGTCGGGTAAAGCAAGATGATGTTTGTAACCGAGTTTTCATTTTCATTGTTTCTCTATAAGCTCACTTCAGAAATTATACCAAAAAAAAGTTGAAAAAAAAGAAACTCTGACTTTAAGTCAGCAGTGGGAGAACCTTCTCCAGGGTCAACGTCTTGTACAGATCACTACTGACCACTGGCAAGGCAGCGAGACCTCTTGACGCTTGGCTGGGAAACCTTACCTGAACGTGATCACACAAACACGACTGTACCGGACATACAATCACTGATAAACATATTCATTACGTATCAAAAAAAGCAAAACACCTCAAAATGGATTGACATTCATACACACACTATATTGCCTGACGCATTCAGTGACGTGGAGATCTTCATCTTCATCCGTATAGTGTCCTAAATCAACAGACTGATTATTCTGACACTTGTAACAGAAGGGTAAGCGCAGGAAAAAAAAAAAACAAACAAAACCAAAAAACAAAAAAAAAAAAAACAAACAAACAAACAAACAAACAAAAAAAACAGCTTGTGACTACTCCTGGAGTTCACGAGCTCCCGACATGAACACTCCAAGAGACACGGCTCCGACCACAGCCTCAGTCAGTGAATCGTTCCACTCAGGGATGGTTCGCGGGAGTAACGAATAACTCCGGTAGTCCCGTTGACGCGGAAGTCTAGCAAACTGCCCTGAGTGTGCTCTTCAGTCCCTCTCCTTGGGTGCTCTCAACTTTGGCTGCTGGGATTTACGAATTTCGCCATACGTTTCAGTCATCATCATCACTGGACAGCAACTGAACGCGGTGGATAAGTTCGCCTACCTAGGCAGCACTCTGTCCAGAAACGTTGTCAACGACACTGAGTGAATGCCCAGCTCGCCAAAGCTAGTGCCGCTTTTGGCAGAGACCACAACAAACGTATGGAAACAGGAAAAATCACCCTAGACACCAAGATCCAGGTGCATCGGACCATAGTTCTCACCGCACTGCTCTATGGCTGTAAAACATGAACAGTTTACCAACGTCACACCAGGAAACTTTACCAGTTCACACACCACTTGCCTCAGAAGACTCATGGGCATTAAGTGGCAAGACTAAATTCCGACACTGAAGACCTCATTTGTGCTGGCCTGCCTAGCGTCTTCACCATTCTCATGCAGTCACAGCTTCGCTGGCCAGGTCACTTAGTTCGCATGCCAGACCCATCGGCTGCCGAAGAAACTATTGTTTGACAAACTGCAACAGGGCAAACGCTGTCATGGAGGCCAGAGGAAGCGTTTCAAAGACAGCCTCAAATCCTCCCTGAAGGCCTTCAACATCAGCCACACAACATGGGAGCAGACTGCCCAGGACAGAGACGGGTGGCGATCAGCTGTCCGCAAAGGTGCAGAGACCTGTGAAAGCACAGAACTGCTGCAGCTGAGCAGCGCAGGATGATCAGGAAGACCAGTGTCAACAAATCTCCAGCTGCTGCCACCATCCACTGTCCGTACTGTGATAGATTTTTCCGAGCGCAGATCGGCCTGACCAGCCATCTACGCACTCACCCCCGACCCCAGGATGACTAGATGGTCTTCATCCTCTCGACGAAAAACAACGACAACAATACTGTAGAACCACAAAATACAAAAAAACAACAAACAAACAAACAAACAACAACAACAACACAACAACAACAACAACAAAAACACAAACAAAAACAAACAAACAAACAACAACAACAACAACAAAAACGCACAGCTTCTATAGTTATTCAAACAGAGTGATAACAATAAGCATGCAGTGATACTTCCCCACCCCACCCCCCACCCCTGCCCACCACCCCACATACATCACACACACACACACACACACACACACACACACACACACACACACACCACACACACACACACACACACACACACACACACACACACACACACACACACACACACACACACACACACACACACACACACACACTATTAGATTCACTGTCGCTCACTCATCCACACACACACACTGCGTTTCCATCAAGAAGGGGTATTAAAAATATTCAGAGAGTTTAAAAAAAAAAGATGAAATTATCCTGAGCTGTTGTGGGCCGTAACCGAGCGAGGCGCAGCTGGGTCTGGTCCCCGAAGAGAATGTAATTGCGAGTGGCAACTGAGAGCAATGAATTGACCCAGTGGACATGCGGGGTCATAGAAGGTGGGATTGATGACCATATGCAGCCGGGTCGCTAATCGATGCGGTATTCGACAGTAGGGCAGCGCAAGTGTCATATGAGAGCTGTCGATTGGGGACCAGAGTGGACACTGGTGGTCATCTGAGATGCGGAGGGACCATAGTGGACACCGTTC
>JADBJO010004203.1:133628-148116 GCA_016801955.1 Conus betulinus | reverse complement strand
TATTTTTAACGTTGTACACTAAGCTGTATGGTATACAATGGTCTGCAGGCAACGTTGCACACATTATCTGTACGACATAGAATGCTCGACAGGCACCATTGTATGCACAGCTGTAAGACATAGAATGCTCAACAGGCAACATTGTATGCACAGCTGTAAGACATAGTATGCTCGACAGGCAACATTGTATGCATAGCTGTAAGACATAGAATGGTCTGCAGGCAACATTGTATGCACAGCTGTAAGACATAGAATGCTCAACAGGCAACATTGCATGCGTAGCTGTAAGACATAGAATGCTTGACAGGCAACATTGTATGCACAGCTGTAAGACATAGAATGGTCTGCAGGCAACATTTCATGTACAGCTGTAAGACATAGAATGATTGACAGGCAGCGTTGCACACATGGCGGATAAAGCACACAATTCTCGAAAAACAACATTGCAATCATCGCTGTAAGACACACCTAATGCTCGATCGGCAAAGTTGCATACCATAGCTGTATGGCAGTTTCAGTTTCATTAAGAAGGCGTCACTGCGTGCGGACTAGTCCGTGTACGCTACACCACATTCACGAAGTTTTGAGACAACATTAGGCATGATTTTAAAGCTGATGAATAAATGAACTGACAACTGAATTCGTGCATTGAAGAAGAGGGTTTCGTGGCTACGACTTACCAGATGTCTGACCACGCATTAGCCCAATGCGCTGGTTAGACCTTGAGGATGGCATATAATATACATAGGTGTACACACTTTCTGCAGGGGAGCATTGCACAGAGTGCTGAAGGAGAGGTGGCAGATCTACCAGAGAGGGACACTGATGTAAGAGGTTAGTGTCAGGTGGCCTAGTCAACCTTCCAGCCTCATGGGTGATGGCCTGTGTGTTGGGGGCTGGCACCTGAGATGTGGAGCAGTCTGCGATGGTGCACTGCCTGACGGTGATAACCGTGGCGTGGGAAACCATGTTTCTTTTTGCGTCGGCATGGTTGGTAGTCATCTAGGGATTTGGCTGAAAAATTGCCCTCTCGACCATATTGGGGAGAACCTACTCAGGGACTCGTGCACCGCTCCAGCGATGTCCGTCTTGCTCCCAATATTATGCTGTACAGGACCATCGCCACCAGAGCATGAAAAAGGCCTCTTAACAGCTCTGAAAACAGAGTCGTTTTTTGTTTTTTGTTTTTGCTTGTTCTTTTTTGGCAGAGAGGGGGCGATTGATGGGGGTAGCGCGAAGACCACCAACACCCCAAATCAGCCAACAAACACGGAGAAGTGGACATCTGTTCGCATGGAACCAGAACTAAAAGCTGGACACCAGTTCAGCATGGAACCAGAACTAAAAGCTGGTCACCAGTTCAGCACGGAACCAGAACTAAAAGCTGGACACCAGTTCAGCACGACAAAAGAAGGGGGCCCAGATTCCAGTCCAGGATGAAAACCAGAACAAGGTATGACAGCCCCTGTCTTGACCAAGTCTAAGACTCCTGTCAATGACAAGGCATCCTGCCACCAACAGTACAAATTTCTGTCTAGGACACCATGTCCTTAAAATCCTTTAGGCAATAAGCTGTAAACTCACGTCTACCTACATACCTACCTATCTCCACAAGCAACGTTGCACGCGTGTCTCTAAGGTATACAATGCTCCACACGCAAATATCACGTATATATGTATTATGGTTTGATTTTCCGTCAACACCTTGCACATACATTCAACAGTTTAAGCCTGTTTAGAATAACATATAAACATACACACACCCGCGAGCTTGCACGCAAACACACGCAGGTACGTGCGCACGCACACACGCACGCGCACACTCACGAGCACACACACACACACACACACATACACACACACACACACACACACACACATACACACACACACACACACCACACACCCCGTTTCATGTTATCTAATGGTTTTCCCCATAGGTACAGCAATGTCTTACAATGGAGCAATGGCGTAGTTGCGTATTACTTGGACACCGAATTCAGCAAGTATGGTGCTTATGCAAAGGTCCATCCCTGTGGCGTGCCACTAAAGCACAGATATAGCAAATGGACCAACGTCTTCAAGTTTCCTACGGGCATGTTGTGTGAAGTCCACTCTCTGATGGGTCATCACCACAGCAACAAGACTGCCACACTCCCTGTACCCACAGACTGGACAGGGTGGTCAGTTCCACTTGTCACATGTCCCCTGGGACATCTGACACACAGCACGTTGACTTGCGATCCGAAAAGTCTGTGTGAGGCTTTAGCCAATACTCAGGAATGGTATCATAATCATTGCAGAGTTTCTCCGGACTGACTCTAGCCTACTTCTATTGTCACGCTTCTAGCGAATTTATATCTTACAGTCTGGTGTGTGATTCTTGTGAGGATTGCCAACACGGCATTGATGAGGACTTTTGTGTGCATTCCAATCACAGTGATCGAGCACAGCGGCAGGTAAAGCATGAATTATTCCCTTTCTTTTCTCTGCTCCTGTTATTGTTGCTGAGGGTGCTGAGATTAAGGAAAGCATCTTTGGAGACAAACGTGTTGTTCTCAGCGTCTTTCTCTCTTTTTTGTTGTTTGTTTTGTTTTGATTAACCTTATGGACTGGGGCGTATATCTAAGTGTGTTTACTCTCGCTATTTTCCAAAACAAACCTGGTGTAACGAATGCAGGATCAGTCAACCAGCATAGTTCTTCTTCGTTTCTGCTTCAGTCGATGCTGGACTGATATTCCTTGCATCAGAGATATGACATATTTTGATGTCAATACCGTCTTTTTTTCTCTCTAATTTACTTTGTTTTGTTGTAATCATTTGTTAACTAAATCATCATACGGCCAGTCCGCCATTTTCTAAGCTGTCATCCACACAGGCTGTCCAGGAATGAACTGCCTACACACTCGCATTTGCAGGAGTTTGTGTATACTGCATGTGTACGTGGGTGCATAAATGTACGTACATGCACATTCACGCGCATGAAGCATGCATACGCGCGCGCACACACACACAAACAACACACACACACACACACACACACACACACACACACACACACACACACACACACACACACACACACCAAACTCTACCGTAATGGCATGAACCAAGCTTTCAAGACGCCCAAGATGTAGTCAGCTGGTGAACTCAGGTATCTGCTGAGTCTTGTCCAAAGGCTCTTTCCCAACTCTTGACTGGGATGAATCGAAATCCTCTTCTTTGAAGAGACATCATTGGAAGTGGACTGCTGACTGAGGTGAATGACAAGAGCTGTTCTAATGCCAGCTCTGCTCAGAAGTCTAAAATCTGTAGTCTCACCAGAACATTCACTTTTTTAACTTCACAAAACTATATTTTTAAAAAGCTCAGGAAGTATGATCCAGTACACCTATTCAGAATTCAATGAGTATTGATAGAACTAAAATATACCCTAAAGTATTATAGAAAACAAATGCACACAGTATTACAGAAGCCATTTCTGAGTCTCCCAGAAGATTCTGATGCCAGAAGAAAGATTTCTACTCTTTCGTGAAATTTCTGGAACGATTATGTTGTCTGTGGATGCTGTGACCATTAAATAACAAGGCATTGAACAAATCTTTAAACAATTTAAAGCAAAAGTATACAAATGCTATTGCATTTAAATCTATCATTGAAAGTTATGGCTCAGCTGTATTTTCGGACGAGTTAGGAGGCTTAACTTTGTGGTGAAAGAAGCGATAAGCAACAAGAACAACAGCACCTAAAAACTTTTTGGACTTCAAAAAATGTCTTCAAATTGAAAAAAAAGAAAAATTTGTTCTTATTAATCAGGTTATTTGATCCGAGTATACAAAAACTCCTTGTGTTCAGTAATACAAATATTGCAGTCGTTTTCAATATCTAATCTTTATTCACTGAATTTCTAACCCAACATGACATGACGGATTGAAAAAAAAAAAGGTTTAGTCTGAAAATCCAGTGCCTTCCTCACCTTTTTTGTCTTTACAATAGAACTTGTGTGTGTGTGTGTGTGTGTGTGTGTGTGTGTGTGTGTGTGTGTGTGTGTGTGTCTCTCTCTCTCTCTCTCTCTCTCTCTCTCTGTGTGTGTGTGTGTGTGTGTGTGTGTGTGTGTGTGTGTGTGTGTGTGTGTGTGCGTGTCCATCTGTCGGTCAGTCTGTCTATCTGTCCGTCTGTCTGTTTCTCCCTCCCTCCCTCCTCTTCCCACACTCCTTCTCTCTCTCTCTCTCTCTCTCTCTCTCTCTCTCTCTCTCTCTCTCTCTCTCTCTCTCTCTCTCTCTCTCTCTCTTATTTCATACGAACTTTATACAGAGAAAACACAATGCCTGCCAACCTTCGTTCAGTGGATTTGGTAATAAGTGCTATAAACTTTTTCCTATCTGTGTGGAAATTCATTTGACCAAACTAAAGTCTAACTAAACTTTTTTCTTTGAACTTTTAGGTGTACGTTATGTCATGCAGTCTGAACATTCTGTGCGATGATGGTTTGGATGTTAGAAACTGTTGGGGATTCTGTATCATCCTGATAGTGGCCAAGTCTTCTATGAACTGTTTTTGTACGTCATTTTGTCCGTCAAAGGACATTTCAGATGTCTTCTCATAGCTAGTTTTCAAACCTGGCACCATGTTACACTTATCCAATATTCATATCGTTTCCCCAAAAACATTCAGTCGATTTCTGTTTTTGATATTGTGTAATGTCAGCACACCATGCAGTTTATGTTCAACAGGACCTTTTTAAGACTTTCATATTAATGTTTCGTGTTATCATTTTTTTTTTTTTGCCAGTATTTGAATACATAACAGAAAGTGTAGTTTAGGTTGGGTCATCCTGATTGACTGCTGATTTTAAATGGATTAGACTCCTTTCCATTTATGATTACAGTGCCCTTTGTGTTTCCACACACTGTTCCTATTTAGTTATAAAGAATATCCCAGACCCAAAAGGCTGACGTACATTGGTCGGGTCAACGTTTGTAGAAGGTTTCACAAGTCCACACGTACGACATCCCAGCAATCTTTTCCATATGCAAGTGAAAGTTTAAATCATACATGACTTTAAGTAATGGACTTGTTCTTATCCCTGTTTCTCTGTCTTTATTTTTTAAAGTAACGTTTCAACTTTTGTTGATGTTGTTCTTATTTCATTTGACATTAGAAAAAAAAAAACGGATGAGAAAATGAAGATCATGGATGGTATCCGCCCTGAATAGTTGGCTGATCTTGTACCTAAGCTAGTTTCTGTCAAAAATTCCCGCCACAGGCGTAGACATATAAAGTGCGTAATACCTAGACGCAAAATTTAAGACATCGTTCATTCCTGCCGCCAAAAGAACAACAACAACAACAACAAACTATGGGACTCTCTACTGGATCAGATAAGAACCTGTAACTCCTTGAGTGCATTTAAAACATTACCTGTCTGTTCACGATCCTATTATACTTTTACATCGATGATGATAGAAAAGAACAGATATTCTATTGTCGCCTTCTCCTTGGAATTAGAAATTCAATTAACGATATGTTCAAAAGTCATTAAGGACATGACCCTAAGTTTTTCTTGTGGTTATGAAAGAGAAACAGCTGAACATTTATTTCATCTCATGCCCCTTTTCAATGAAGTAAACTTTATATCATTCTAAATCTCAGAATTAAAAAAAAAATCAGACTCTCTGGAAAGGCAATCTTTAATTCAGTGCAGATGCAAACACACTTATTTTTAATACCTTAGATCATTTCTTTCTGGTTTCGATCGATTTTGAATCAAATTTCGTTGTGACTGTTGGAGTGTGGGGTACGATCCTCTCCAGTATTGATCTGGCTTTGTGTCAAATGCACACTTCATTTATAATTACATATTTGTTCCTCTCTCTCTCCCCTCTCCTCCCCCTTTCTATCTCTCTTCTCTCTTTCTTTCCCTATTTTACTACTGATTTATTCATTTCAGTTACTCTCTTGGTCAGTGTTAGCAAACGTGGAAAAGGCATCCTAAAAGTATGCTTTTTTTTTTTTTTTTTTTTTTTCACAGAATTTGCATTGTGTCTTCCAGTCGCTGTGTAAAACTGTGATTGTATTGTACATGTACCTCAGGGTACCGTATACGCAAAAACAGCTTTTGTTGTTTTCTCTAGTGGGTAAATTTGTAATGTTATAATGTTGAATAAAGTTCTGTTGAAACCAATACGCCAGGCTGTTTTGACAGCAGTGCAGTGTCTCCTCTGGTGGGGTGCCTCACGACGACTTGAAATGGACTGCTCCCTGTCGATTGCCGGAGCCGGGGCTGCGGCGGGACAAGCCAGGCAGTGGCGGAGGACGGGGTGCAGAAATGAACAATGTGGAAACAGCGTCACTGAAGTGGTTCAGAAGATGTGACAGAAAAAGAAAAGATGATAAAACAAACTCCTGAAGAGACATTAACTATTGTAACATAAAATATTGTACTTGATATTGGTATTCTGTACAGAAGATGCGACAGAAAAGAGATGATTAAAAGAAACTCCTGAAGTACATTAACTACTGTAACATACAATATTGTACTTGATATTGGCATTCTTTTATATGCTGGCATTACAGTACATGAGGATTCACACACACACACACACACACACACACACACACACACACACACACACACACACACACACACACAACACACACACACACACACACACACACACACACACACAGACTTGTCAAACGGTGCCCAAACTAAACTATTGGCACTGTTTGTTTTCCTACAGATCGCAAACTAGATATTCACGAATACACCAAATATGCAGAGAACGTGTGTGTGTGTGTGTGTGTGTGTGTGTGTGTGTGTGTGTGTGTGTGTGTGTGTGTGTGTGTGTGTGTGTTTGAATAGTTAAAACTTGTAAAGCGCCCTGTAGCCTACATTGTTAGGATGGGCGCTATAGAAATTGTCCTCATTATTATTATTGATAGAAAGACACTGTCTGTTTTCATCAAAATCTAAAACTAGATATTTCAGAATACACCGAAGATTGCAGAGAACGGAAGGTACAGGTTCACAAACCGGATTAAATCCAGCTAGACTTCAAAGGTTTTATCTTAAACCCGTCATATAACAGACGACAAGATTTGGCTGCATGGCAGACCCACCACGTTAACCTCTCTGTCTCTGTCTCTGTCTCTGTCTCTGTCTGTCTGTCTGTCTGTCTTTTGTCTGTCTGTCTGTCTGTCTGTCTGACACACACACACACACACACACACACACACACACACACACACACACACACAATAACGTGTTAAACTGTGTGCAATGATCAGGATTTGATATGAAAAGCGAAGAAAGAAAGACACAGACAGACAGACAGACAGACAGAAAGAGAAAGAAACAAACAAAGAAAGAAAAGAAGAACAGAGAAACCCATGTACACATAAATAGGAACAGACAGTCATGCTATGAGCTTTTTTTTTTCTTCAGTGTAGGAAAAACCTTTTACAGACCAGTCGACTATGATATACAATTTCGGCAACCTGTGAAGCCACCAGCAGTAATCAACTTTGAGTATGGAGGAATGAGATCCCTGTGATTCCTCTACCACCAGAGATTTCCCAGTGTCCTGGCAGCCACTTTCAATGTCCTGATGACGGTTACTGCCTACCTGTCTACGTCAGGTGTAACGGTATCAGCGATTGTCCAGGTCATGAAGATGAAGCCGGATGTGAGAACTACACATGTCCAGGGTTCTACAGATGTTGGGGAACGACGAACACGACATGCATAGACGTGAGTCACCTGTGTGATGGTTATGGACAGTGTCCGCAGAATGTTGACGAACTGATGTGTGATGACATGACGTGTCCTAAGCCATGCTCTTGCTCTGGCCTGGCCTTCGTATGTACTGAGGACTTCCACGTCAACTCTTTCCCTCAGCTGCGTTACCTGGATGCCAAAGGAAGTGGTATATGCATCAACATGACATCATGAACAGTTCCATGTTGATCCACCTGGGTGTTCAGGCCTGTGGTTGACCAATGTAACAGAGTTCACGTTACTAAATCTTCACAGTTTGGACTTAAGTGACAATAAACTGACCCACATCAGCTTCCAGCACTTCAACGGGATGCATCATTTGCACATATTGAGTTTTGCAGGTAATCTTTGTGTAACAGTTGGTCTAATAATCAGGTGGTGTTTTCGCTTCCATCACTCATCTTTTTGAATCTGTCGCAAATCCGAATATACTCTTTGGAAATGAGTGCGTTGTCGTCTGCGACGCCAAACCTGGAACTTCTGGACATCTCCCAGTGTGGAATCAAATCACTAAAGGACAGAATGTCTTCTTAAAGCTTCGTGTGCTGGACCTTCGGGATAACCCTCTACATTATTTCTCTCCTGTTTTCATGAAAGGGATGACACACCTCATGAATGTTTTTGCTAGCAACTTCAAATTGTGTTGTCCTGAAGTTTTACCACCTTTATTCCAAGGTGAATGCTTGAGCCCACTGGATGAGATTTCATCATGCGATGACTTGCTGAAATCTGGCTTTTACCAGTTTGTGATCACAATATTGTGGTGTGCTGGGAATCGTGGGAAATTTTTGCAGCTTTATTTATCGTCTGTATTGTTCGTCTGAAAGAATCAAGACCGGGTTTGCTGTTTTTGTCCTACACCTGTGTTTCTCTGACTTTTTAATGGGAGTCTATCTAGCTTTCATAGGAATGGCAGATCGGTTTTATGGAGGTGTCTATGTCTTGAAGGAAAATGAGTGGAAAGGAAGCGCAGTCTGCACTGTTGCAGGGCTTTTGTCTTTCTTATCATCTGAGGTGTCAGCTTTCCTCATTTTCCTCATTACCTTGGATCGATTTGGTGGTGCTTCGCTTCCCTTTCAGCCAGGTCCGGTTTAGAGCCACATCAGCTCACGTAGCCTGTGGCATCATTTGGATTCTTGGATTGATCCTGGCTGTCATACCCCTGCTTCCTGTGACATCTCACTGGGAATACTACCGTCAGACAGGCATTTGCATCCCTCTGCCTGTGACAAGAGCTGACTTTTCTGGACACGCCTATTCCTTCAGTGTCATGATTGTTGGCAATATGATCCTCTTTCTGCTGATAGCTGTAGGCCAGTCATTGATTTTATGGTCAGTGAGGTCCAATTCTATGTCTGAACCAAGAACACAGATCAAGAACAAGAGTAGTAGAAGCGCCAGGTCCAAGGAATTCATCATTGCCAGACGACTTCTGTCCATTGCCATGTCTGACTTCCTGTGCTGGTTTCCTATTGGACTGTGTGGCCTGTTGGCATCTCTGAACATTCCTATTTCAGGGGAGGTCAATGTTGCCATGGCTATTTTGGTGCTTCCTCTCAATTCTGCACTCAACCCATTTATATATACATTGAATATAATATTGGAAAAACGACAGAAGGCACTGATGTAATTTTTTTCATTGAGTAACGTACATATATGCAGCTTGAAAGTCATTTTGATCTTGAACAGATTGAGAAAAAGAAGAATGTTTTATTCAGATTTCATTTCCACTTTGTTGTTGACCCTGTATGTGTGCATGCATGCGCACAGACAATTGCACATACAGAGCAGCAGTCACGACAGACAGACAGACAGACAGACAGACATCCATAATAAATACAGGCTTCAAACTCCATATGAATGCTTCTTACAACACTAAATTGCCTGAACAAACGACAACACAGAGCACACAGAGCACACAAGGAGGTCGAAGCAGTGACACAAGCACTCCACTGACTTTCATCCACAGGCCAGTTCAAAACTCAACAAGCCATGATACTGACTGACTCCATGAACCTACTTCAAAAAGTGGAGAGTGGAATGGGAAGCCCTGCTTGGCATGAACTAATGTGCAACCTTCCATTAGAGAGAGACTCATATGGATGTACTGCCCTGGACATGCTGGAGTTAAAGGAAACGAGAGAGCAGACACACTGGCTGGAAAGGCAACAATAAGAACTGAATCACAACTTGGCTGATGCGATGTAGTAAAAAATCTGAAGAATCACTTAAGTAAAAAAGAGCGAAGCCAGTATACCATAGACCATCTTTCAGATCTGAACATCATGAGAGGAAGTGGCCAGACATCCAGACTTAAAAGAAAAGTAAGCAACATCACCAGCCAAATAAACATAGGAATAATCTCGAGGCCAACACTGCGAAGACTCCTAGAGATTGGGGCAAACTCATACTGGGTCTTTCCAATAACAGACACAAATGATCAAACACATGTCAACTGAGATCAGACTTTGAATCTCTCAGGGTCCCCAGTGTGTGCTGTAGACGTGTGTGCGCTGGTGTGTGTTCATCAGTGGGGTGACCCGGGCGTGTTAATTGGAGAGTCCACTGACGTGAGTGTGCAAGCCTTGGTGTGTGAGTGTATAAGTGTTTATGAGTGAGTGAGTGAGTGAGTGAGTGTGTGTGTGTGTGTGTGTGTGTGTGTGTGTGTGTGTGTGTGTGTGTGTGTGTGTGTGTGTGTGTGTGTGTGTGTGTGTGTGTGTGTGTGTGTGTGTGTGTTTGCACTTGCTTATTTGCGCGTGTGCGTGTGTGTGTGTGTGTGTGTGTGTGTGTGTGTGTGTGTGTGTGTGTGTTGGGGGGGGGGGGGGGGGGGGGGCTCCATTTGCAGCTGACCAGAAAGCATGGCCTCTGGACCGGCAAGGCAGGACGCTGGGATAATCCTGCAGGGCACGGCATGGCAGCGGTTCCAGCTGGATTAACCCGATTAACTCAGAGTTCCAGAGACTCCTGCTGGCACTGTGCACCCTGGAAGGTCTTTGGTGTGAAACAAGGGGGCGTGGTTACAGACTGGAATCGTGTTGTGGTGGATTATGTGGTATTGCATTATGCCGTCTTATATTACGTTGTGTTTGAAAAAAAAAAAACCAAAAAAAAACTACTTATAAGGCTCCGCCAAAAAACGTAGACAAACGATTCACAAGACAAAAGACGCCTGCAGTCACCCTCACTTTGGATATAGATCCTACGTTGTGTTGTGTTGAGGTTGTAACGTTGTTGTCCTAGATTAACATGTACTGCATTACATTATTTTGGTGTGTTTTGCCGTTCTGAATTTTGGTCTATTGCATTATGGTGTATTACGTTATGTTGTGTTGTTGTCGTGGTGTGTTTTGTTGTTGTCCTGGGTAATAATGTACATCATTACACTGTTCTGGCGTGTGTTGAGGAGGTGTTCTGAATCACTGTGTATTGCATTATATTCTGGCGTGCTTTGTTTTATTGTGGTAAGTCATTTTGTATTTCATTCTCTTATTTTGTATTTTTATTGCAGTTCGTTTTATTGTATTGCGTCATATTGTATAGTTTTGCATAGCAGTGCATTGGATTGTGTTGTTGAGCAGTTTGTTATGTTGTACTTGATTAATTTGAAAATTAAACGAGACTTACCTGGACGTTGACGTTTAATGGAGATTATCTCGAGGATGCTGTTGGGTAGAGGTATACATGTGTAGGACGAAACCCCAGCCTTCAGCTACGTGTGATCCCCGACAACAAACTCGGAAGGGAGGGTTAATGGATGCACCTCGAGTTGCTGATGGGTGGGCACATGTACACCTCTACACAACAGCATGCTCGAAATAATCTCCATTAAACTTCAACTTCCTGGTAAGACTCGTTTAATTTTCAAATTATTCCTCGTCTGCTGATTGGTCAGACATATACATGTAGAGATTTTGGCGTCAGGGATCACACGTTGTTCCTTAACATGTCAGGCTCTGAAAGACAATCATCTCATAATGTGAGTGACTTCCCTTTGTCTACAAATGTGTCAGCACACAGACTGGGAAAAAACTCTTAGTCTTCGTAGAACCACCATTTCCATCTTCATTCTGTTTAATGATCCGGTGGTAGAATCTTGAAAAGGTGTCTCTGTTTGACCATCCACCTGCTTGAAGGATGCTGTCTATTGGCACACCTCTGCTTAATGCTGCAGAAGTACTAGCAGCCCGAGTGCTGTGAGCTGAGTACTTCGATATGTCTGTTCCAGCCATAAGCAGCACATCGTTCATCCAATGAGAAATGGTGTCTCCTTTCACAGGCGCAAAAGGCTTTTTGCAACTGATAAAAAATGTGCTTTCCCCAGTTCATAAGTGGGCAGTCTTTTTCAAATACTGCTGAAGGTGGTGAACCAGACACAATCTCTTGTTTTCAAAACAAGGTACGACTAAAGGCTTTTAGTGAGTCCCTGGTTTGGTTTTTTTAAAAGAGAGCTATATACAAGTACATGTTTGTACTCATGGATTTTTTACATCATGAATAGTAAGACTATGGAGAGTCTGTCCTCTCTGACCAGAGAGTAAAGCAAGTAACATAAGTTGTTCTGAGTGTGAGTTTCAGAAAGCTGAGCTGTTCTGTATCTGGCCACTGTTCTAACATATCATTGACACACAGTGTCTACATCTTATGTGTCACAGTAATTTGGAGTGATGGTCTATTGTTGAACACACCTTTGGCAATTGTACAGACTACAGGATGTTTACTTAATGTTTCTGCGTTATCAAGACAAAGGTATGTTGAAAAAGCACACTCCTAGCTAGGTTAACTGTGCTATAACTAGCACCTGCAGCATACAGTTCTACCAAAAAAACATTGGCCATATGCACGCAAGTACAGTAGTGTGATTTTACTTCTGTTTACAAATTGCTGCCATTTTTGAATGTAGGTGTTGTAGGACTAAGCGTGCCGGGTCTCCATGAATCCATGATTAGAGCGACTGTATTTCCTGATAAACCAGAAGTAAGACATTTTTGCTGAGATCTTGCAGACAAGCAGGTTTAGCCAACGTTTAGGAATGAGAAGATGAACTGCTCTGAGGTCGCTGGGTAGGTGAAGAAGGTGGCGTCTGCACCTGAGTTCTACTGGAGGGCAGCAGAGATGATGTTGAAGAACAGGGAATCACAGCTGTGTCGGCCAGTTGGGTACCACAATTATCCCCGCTGCATAGTCTCTCCGGATTTTCTGCAGCACCCGTCCTATGATGCTGAAAGGTGGAAAATGCATACCACTGTAAATGCTGCCAAGAGATGGAAAAGCATCAATTGCTTCAATTTTTAGATCCAGCCACTATGAAATATATCACCACATTTGAAAAGTTCACCCTGGAAGCAAAGAGGTCAATATCCAGAGAAGTCCTGAGCTGTTGGAAGGCAGAATGCAGAGTCTGCTCATCAAGTTTCCACTCAACATCAGTGTTCTGGCGCCTGGACTCCTTGTCAGCTGTGCTGTTCTGCTTCCCTGGAATGTGCGCTGCACTGATGCAGATATTCTTAGAAATGCACCATGACCAAATTGTAAATGCAATGTCATTACAAGCGTCTGAATGGCTTGTTCCCATGTGAGTGATACAGCTGACTGCTGTTGTATTGTCTATCATTATCTGGACATGTTTGTTTTTCCAGCAAGTAAAACAGTTTTCAATTCCAAATAATTAATGTGAAAGACCCTGAAGCTGAAGCTGTGTCTTCACACTGGCACCCCCAGCCTGTGCCACTAGCATCAGTGGTGACAACTACATCTGGTTCAGTACTGCAAATATCATTCTCTGTGTCAGACACATTGACAATACACCATTTAAGTTCCTCATCACTCTCTCAAGACAACTGCATGAGCTGGTCAAGGTCACCTCTGCTCCTCTTCAAAGCTTTTTTTTTTTTGTCTTTCTCATGCTGTCTGTAATAGAGAGGTCCACACTTGACAGCATCAAAGCTAGCAACGTTTTTCCCTATAACTTGAGCAACCTCATGGATTGTGTGAGTTTGCTCATCAAGAAGCCTTTGACAACTAGACAGTATGCTGACAGCCCTTTCAGCGCTAAGAGTGACTTTCATGGAGACAGAATCTATGATGACTCCAGGGTATTGAATCCTTGTTGTGGGCTGAATAACCGACTTGGTTGGGTAAATGATAAATCCTAACTTTTGAAACAAATCAGTGGAGTCTGTAACATTCCTCATGCAGTTGCTCTCTGCGAGTCCAATCAACAGAGAATCATCCAAAAACGCCCATAGATATATGACCTTTCATTCTAAAGGAGGCATAGACAGGTTTCAACAGCTTTGTGAACAAACGGGGATTTGATGATAGGCCATCGGGTAAAGCATTGAATTCATAGAGTTGATCTCTCCATTGAAATCTGAGTAGTCTCTTGTGCTGTTCATGTCTTTGCTACACTATAATAGGCATCCTTCAGATCAATGAGGCCATAAAACATCCTTGAGTTATCAAAGTCAGGGCTGTGTTCAGAGTATCCATTTTGAAATGATGATAACTGACCTTTAAATTGAGTCTTTTAGATCTAAAATCATGCAGTAAGATCCATCTTTCTTTCCCCTGGTAAAAACTGGAGAAATAAGATCCCCAGGGCAACGCTTAAAAGGGGAAATCACTTTCTTTCTTAGCTATCAACTTTTGAACTTCTGAATCAATGATCTTGCACTCTTCTGATTTGTGACATTTGTTTTAGTGCAAGA